>UCOM01004101.1:0-13883 GCA_900474385.1 Ormyrus pomaceus
CAAACATCGCATCCGAAATCTTTCTTTCCTTCGTGGACTGCTCTTTTAGAACCAGCAATTACTTGCTGGTTCTAAATTTTTTGCCGCAAACATCGCATCCGAAATCTTTCTTTCCTGCGTGGATTGTTCTTTTATGAAACAGCAAATGACTGCTTGTTCCAAATTTTTTGCCGCAAACATCGCATAGAAAATCTCGTCTTCCTTCGTGGAGTATTCTTTTATGAACCAGCATAACACGGCTCATTCCAAATGATTTACCACAAACCTCGCATTCATATCTTCTTTTTTCGTGATCCGTACGTTTATGTGGCAGCATTTTACTGCTCTGTTTTAAATTTTCATCATAAGTTTTAGAAGTTAAGACTTGTGGTCTGAAAATTATTATTAATATAACTTTATCTATAATGAAAATAATTTTTATTATAAGAAAATTATTCATGCATTTTATACGCTCTAGTAAACAGGTACATTTTTAAAACGAGAATGTTATATACGAACTTAAGTATTATATATTAATCTTTATCAAGATCATCACAACGGCGTAAATAATTATGCTGGAGCGAACAAAGTTATGCTTTCTACTGTAAGTCATCTAAGCCAAACAAATTTTTTAAAATATTTTTTAAAATATTTTGTAATATATCTTTAAATTTTAATCAATTTTATTTATTAATCAGTTGCAAGAATCTGGACGTGCGTATCATGAATGCGTACATGCGAGTGGACATTAGATTCATCACCAATTTGTTCGGAGCTTGCTAATGCAGGACACACTTGGCGTTATATTTCGCCAATCGAAATAAAAGTGGAGGATTGTTAAAATTCAATTTATTGTTTATTTGATTTATTTATTGGTATAAGAAACAAATTATTATATTTTCCCCAAATTCGATCAACTTTTCTTAAACTATGTGAATCTTAAAATAGATATTTATATAGTTGCAATACTGACAAGTAATTAAATTAAACTGACTTAAAGTTTAGTTATAGAAAATTATTTTATATTGCAAATTGGCTTCGTTTACAATGATAATGTTAAAAGAAATATAAAATTGTAAATTTATAATAGTATTATGTACAGATTAGTAATTCTACATATGATTTACTTTACATTACATTACTTTACGAAAATACAATTATAAAATTAAAGTACAGTTGAATACAGTCTTAATCTTTTAAAGAACTAAAATTATGAACTATTAAATTATTCAAAACTCTATTGCTATCACAATTATGTTAAAAAAATTGTTCATAAAATAATGCCTTTTAAGCATTAATTAAATCTCACCACAATGAGTTTTAAAAATACATTTTATTTTTTACTAAGGCACTATCAGTGTTATCCAAATTTCGGTTTCTTTCCTAAAGGAACTATTTGCATTTGTTCTATTTGCCTTCGGAATTTCCTGTAAAAATTCAAAACATCTTTGTTTGCCCATACTTGCTCAGCACTAAAATCTAAAACTCTTAGAGTTTGTAAGCTTTGAGCCCTTGATAGTGCTACATATGCCTGGCCTGCATCAAACACTCTAGCGAGACTCATTTCAACACAATCCAAAGTTAGACCTTGGCTTTTATGTATAGAAAAGGCCCAAGCAAGTTTTAAAGGCAACTGCTTCCTATAAACTACAGCTCCTCCAGCAGTCTTTATGCTCCATTTTTCTAGTTTTGCCATGTAATTACCACCAGTACGAAAATGTACTACTGGCATGTCATCTTCAAATTTAACTACAACTCCTCTTGCTCCATTTACAAGTCCTCCACTTATGCTAAGATTTTTTAGCAACATGACTTGTGCTCCAACTTTCAAAACAAGTTTACCTGGTACTGGTAATTGCTTGTCTAAAATTTGTGTCATGGATTGATCTGAGTCTTGAGCTATAAAAGTTTTAGTAGATCCAGTTAATTTTTCTAATTGTGACTCATTAATGTCATTAGCTTCATTTACATGAGAACACAATCTAGTTGCCAAAATACCTTCAGATTCAACTTTTTGCTTTGAGGTATTCTTTAAAATATCAGTTATTTCATCTGTTACTTGTCCTATTCTTAATTTATTTAGAATATTAATGAACTTAGGATCTTTTTGCCGATGAACAGTCTTGAGTTCAAAGTTTAAATTGACACATTTTGACCAAGCTTCACTTTGGAAACAAAATTTCACTTTTTCATCTCTCTTTGAAACAGGGGGTAATTGAAAAAAATCCCCACATAAAATTAGCTGAATGCCACCAAAAGGTTTCTCACTGTTCCTTACAAATCTAGCAATAGTTTCTATTTTGTCAAAAAAATCTCCATCCACCATAGAAATTTCGTCAATGATCAAATGCTTCGTTTTCCTCCAAATTGTCCCCGCTGATGACTTTGAAACCATCTGTTTACACCTTTGAAGTGTTGCAGTTCCTAAACCAATACCAGCAAATTGATGCAATGTTATTCCTCCTATATGACAAGCTGCTACTCCAGTGCTTGCTGTTGCCATTGTTGCATCTGGGGGCAAAGCTGCAATAATTCTTTTCAGTAAAAATGATTTTCCTGTGCCAGCACTTCCTGTGAAAAATACATTTTGTCCATTCAAAACACATTGCAGAACTTTGGACTGTTCCTCTGTCATTTCTCCTACTGTAGGATTATGAAACAGTTTTTTTGCTCTGGGAATCTTTGGAGTTGTAGTAGTATTTTCAGCAGTAAGTCTTCTTTTCCTAACATTTGTTGGTGAAGGTGTTGTAACAGTTGCCCGAGAAACAGCGAAAGCTTTTTCCTTTGCCTTGTTAATTTCAGCAACTGTTGCAGGGCTGATATCCTCAACACCACCTCCTAAATTACCTAATAATTTTTCTCTTAAAGGATTTTTTAAATTCTTATCATCATCTTTACCATGCATTTTAATAAAAATTGTCTTTAAAAAATTTATAAGCTGAGCAGCTGGTGCATTAGAAAAAAAAAGTGTGCAATTTTCTAATTTAAATTTAATCGATGCCTTTCCTTCTCCCATAAACCTGTTAAATACAGAGATTTCTTGTAAATGCAACCTAATAGAGCTACTTGCTTTCTCTGGACGAATCTCAACAAGGAAGTGCTTAAATTCATTTCTAATCAACCGAGAAGTTGCAATTTTATAGTTAACTTTTCTTGTAACGGATCCTTGGGCATTTAACCACTCTACCATAGTTGCACAAGTAAGAGAACAGCCATTGTCATTTTCCATGATTTATAATCTGCTGTAGCAAGAAGTCACTGAAACATATAAAAAAAATGTATTTATCTGCTTCACACAAACTCTTAGAGAAATATATCAATTACACAGGCTAGATGCAAAACAAGTATGCAAAATAAAAACTTTTTGCCTTAGAACAAATTTATCATTTGCTGAGTAGACAAATTCTTGTAAAACTGGGACAGTGCTCACGGAAAATAATGAATAAAAGTAATGACACTTTCAAGTTAGGTAGTTGTAATTTGCTTTACAATCAATGGTACATACCTAATTTGTACAAATATTTATTATCTAGTTTCAATAAATAAATTATCCTATTATTTATAATAAAATAAAACTTCTAACCGTTGTTTCCTGCTACAGCAGTGGAAAACTAAAGGCGGGTTAAACAACAATGTAGCCACTACAAGAACGTTCACTTTTAAATGTCCGTCACGTGCGTTTCTATTTTGTTTTATTGGAATCACTGGACACTGGGAAAGAAAAATTTAAATCACTAATACCGACAATGGACAATTAACAATCAAAAGTAATGCGTTCAATGAAAAAAAAAATACTAATTTATTTTTCTTATAATTCAATGACACTTTAAGAAAATTATGAAAATTTTTCGAGCATCAAATCCACAAAAATAAGCAATGAAATAAATTTCTCTAACAAGTATATATTTTATTATTTACATCAAATTATTGTTTTAACAAAAAAAGCGAATTAATGTTTTAACAAATAATGTAAATGATTTATTGATAATTATCAATTTGATAACAATTATGTGTCTGTTTTCAAAAGTGACTGAAGTAACCATTTTTTACTTAATTTATGACTATTCTAGTATTTCTTACCAATTTTTACAAAAAAAATTGTTCTTACATAAATCTCATATTTATATAATGTTAGACTGATTTACGGAACGTAAAAAAATTCAAAAATTTTTACTTAAATATTAAATATTTAAATATATTTAAATATTAAATATTTAAATATTCTTCTATTTTATATTTATTTATAATAATTTTAAAAGACATTTTTTCTTAATATAGGTATAGACTATAGATGTCTCTGTACAACTGGTTTCTGATTCGTCCATTCGAGTAACCAATCTGCTACGTTGGGGGAAGTTCAGTGAAAGAACCCGAGCGGCGTGTTTTCTTTTCATCACTGGGCATACGAGGTGAGCATTCGGTTTGTTAATATCGTTAAACATCCGCAAGTATTCACGTTATTTATTACTTCTATCCGCTAAATATCCAAGATGATATTCTCAACAATGCAAAACACCTTGTATTTTTTGCATTCGAAAGGTTTTGATTTCAAATTTTTCTTTATTTTAAACACTTCCATAACCTGACTTCCTTCTGGACTTGAACATTCGTAACACGTCAATTTCTAACATATGTAGTTAAACTAATTTATATTTTTCAAAACATTTAAAATCTTTGAGTTATTAAATATTTACTTCATTAATTGTAATTTTTTTCGAACGCTTATCAGTATTTTACGAAAACTTCGCGTTTTACTCACAGATAATCGTATACGTTCCACGTGTAATTTCCGCTTATAATTACATTTTATCGTTTAAATTCTTGTTAATTCAATAAATGAACTGACTTATAAAACCAATGAACCTTTTTATATTGCTAAATATTTAAAAAATGACAGTTTGAGAAGGATTGTAAAGGTGGTATAAGCATATACATATCGATACTAACATATAACTTATTTTTTCCAGAAATTCGGGATGGGTGCATACAAGTATATGCAAGAGCTCTACCGCAAGAAGCAGAGCGACGTGCTCCGCTTCTTGCTCCGTGTGAGATGTTGGCAATATCGTCAGCTCACCAAGATGCACAGAGCGCCCAGGCCATCCCGACCTGATAAAGCACGCCGCTTGGGTTACAAAGCTAAGCAAGGTATATATTTCTTAAAAAGTTCAGCATTTTTATTTATAAAGCATTTTATAATTTAATTCAGAATTTTATCAAAAAAGTCTAAATAGAATTCTATACTTCTAAATGATGAATTGTACATGCACCACTCTTACTTGATAACTGGAGATTATGTAAATCTGATAAAAATTAAACAATTATTTTACATTAATTTACTTAATTTGCACATTGAAACAGTTTTTAATTATTAATTATTATGTAAAACCAGGATTTGTCATCTTCAGAATCCGTGTTCGCCGTGGAGGTCGCAAACGCCCTGTTCCTAAGGGTGCAACATATGGTAAACCCAAAAGCCATGGTGTCAACCAGCTGAAGCCCACAAGAAAATTACAGTCTGTTGCTGAGGTAAAATTATGATGCCATAGTTTATTTTATTATTTACTAAAGTTACTACCATCTAAATGATGATAACATATTACCTAATGAATAAAATGATTTCTATTCTTCCTTGGATGTCTGAAGTTACTATTAATTTTGCATTATAAATCTTTAAATCTTCTTTGCGTATGTTAAAAAATTTTTTAATTTTTTGTACAGGAACGCGTGGGAAGACGTTGCGGTGGTCTCAGAGTATTGAACAGCTACTGGGTAGCTCAAGATTCTTCATACAAATACTATGAAGTTATCCTTATAGATCCAGCCCACAAAGTAAATATCTTTAATTTTAAGATTTTTGTTTATTATTACATAACTGAATGCATTAATTAAATGATTATTATTAATTTCCAGGCAATCAGAAATGACCCGAAAGTCAACTGGATTTGCCAGGCTGTACAAAAACACCGTGAGCTTCGGGGAAAAACTTCGGCTGGAAGAAGTTCTCGTGGCCTTGGAAAGGGTCACAGGTTCTCACAAACCATCGGAGGATCACGAAAGGCAGCCTGGCTGCGAAGAAATTCCTTGTCACTCCGCAGAAAGCGATAAACGCTTTCATAAACTGCGGGGTCTGTTACAAGGCTTCATTTATTTTACAAATAAAATCATTTTTTTTGAAAATTTGTGTATTTTATTTTTTCTTTAAATCATAAAATACATTATTCATACTAAATATAAGTTCTAAGATGCAATATAATAATTCAAAAGTAGTTTTGTTGCATTATTCTTTGGAATATATTTTATTTACATAAAAACTTTTTTTTTGGCTGTTATTTAAAAAATCAAAACATTTTAAAAGTAGTAGTTTTCAACTAATTTATTTTATTCGTTAAACTTATTTATTCGTGTAAAAAAAATAAAATAAAATTTATTTATTAAATTTAGATTTTTAGTGTATTTAAAACTATTTATTTAAAAAATAGATTAATCTAGTTTTCAACGAGAAAAAAGGAAGGCCATAAATGCATGACCTAAATTTGATGCAAAAAGAAGTATCTATAAAAACTATGATTTAATTTATTTAATAAATAGAAAATATCTTATAATAAAAAGATTCCTAATATGATTCTAAGTAAATGATTTATTAAATAATCATGTATTACTTTAATAAAATATATTTATTGAAAATAAGATAGGCAAGATGCCCAATTACAAAATTTATTTACAAAATAAGGGTAGCTAATTCAGAGTTAGCCAGTTTTAGAGAGATAAAGATAATTCTTAATAACTAAATTAACAATGAATTAAAATTAACTGTAATATTAAATAAACGTGCTACATTAACTAATAAGTGTAGATAATATAATGCCAATATTACTTAATTAAATTATGATTTTCCCAAAATAAACCTAAACATAATAATAATTTAATTATTTGCGTAAAAAACGACAGGACGTTGGTATCTGGTGGGAGGAGAGTTTACACGTGTTTAAGAAATTTAGGTTATATCGGTAGGTTATGTTTTGAAAAAGCTCAGTTCGATTCGAACAGTTGACGAGGCAAAAGCATGAGCCATGAATGGACAATGGAAGCAATATTTGTTGTGGTTTGCCCACGAGCACGTGGATTTCCGAATGGCTGTCAGTGATGAAACTAATAACCAATCGCTAAATCAATGTTTGTTTACCTCGAAAAATTAAATAATGGCTTTATTTTCTTTTAGGAGATGGAATCTATCATCAGCATGTTTAACATAACCTTAAGATCTCTTTATAAACCAATAGATCACGTAAGATAAAGTAATATATATTTTTAGCACTGAATCATCTTGAGTTGATTTGTTTTTTATCAAAAAAATTAATAAATTAGTTTGTAAGCTAAACATTTTGCCACTTTTATTAGCCATTCTGGATTGTTGAACTGCCATCGGAAGATGTAGCTTGTAGGATAGCCAGTAGGTCAGTTTTACTTCGACATTGCATTGAATTGTGGACACACGCAAAGACTGAGGATGATCTTCATAAAAATTTGAAAGCTGTTCCACAAGATACGATTGATTCGCATTTAAAGACAACTTTCAAGGTCATTGTTGAAACATTCTGCAAACATTTTACCCAAAAAGAAAAAGTAGCAAAAATAGAGGTAATATTTTTACAAACTTACTTTTTCAAGGATAAATGTATAAATCTTAATTTACACTTTTTATTTGAAGACTTTTAATTATTTACCATTAAAAGGATCAGTGTGCTTAAAGAATCCAGATACAACTTTATTTTATATAGAATATTACGGCCTACAGCCAAATGCTATACCAGAAAAGCCTTTAGATTTATTTTTTGGAAGATGGGTATGTAATCTATGAATAAATAAAAAAAGGTGTTAATTGCAGACTATAAAAAAAGACTTTTTAGATTGCTGATGGTCAAAGGGAGGTGATTAAAAAGCTCTCCTTAAAATCCAGAAAGTTTATAGGTAATACTTCTATGGATCCACAACTTTCTATTATAATGGCAAATCAAGCACAAGTTAAGAATGGTGACATTATTCTGGATCCATTTGTTGGCACTGGTTCATTATTAATTACTGCATCGATGTTTGGTGGCTATACTCTTGGAACAGACATTGATTTTCTGATGCTTCATGCTCGTACAAGGCCTAGTAGAATTTCTCAAAAAGTAAGCCACATCATGACAGAGAAAATAGTCTTTTAACATAAGTTTGAAGATTTAACTTAAATCAATGTTTTTAGGTACGAGAAGAAGACGAAAGTATAGCGGCCAATATGACGCAATATGGAGTAGGTTCGCGATACTTAGATGTAATAGTTTCTGATTTTTCTCAACCATTGTGGAAGCCAGACATGCAGTTAGATGCTATCATTACTGACCGTAAGTGTACTAAACAAATTTAAAAAATAGCGAATTTTAAAAATTCTTTTATTATAGCTCCATATGGTATTCGCGAAGCCGTTGAACGAATCGGTACGTCAAAAATTAATCCTTCTATAGAAGATCATCAAGTGGAAACGCACATTCCGTCCAAAGTTGTATATGAATTATGGCAGTTATTTATAGATCTTTTGACATTTTCCGTCAAGCATTTAAAACGAACTGGTAGATTAGTATTTTGGTTCCCCATTTTTAGGTAATTTAAATTTGTTATAGTTACTATCATTTAAAAAATATTTTTTTCCTTTATTGAATAATTACGTTTCAATTTTAGGGGACAATATTCAGACGATCAATTACCAGTTCATCCTTGTTTAAAACTAATAGCTAGTTCTGAACAAATTCTTAGTAATTATACTAGTCGATTGTTATTGACGTATGAGAAAATCAAAGAGCCCGAGGTAAACATCGTAATTTTTCAATTTATTTTTACACTATTAAAATTTTAATACTTTATTTAGAGAATGTAAAGATAAAATTCCAGTAATTTAGTTAGAATAGATATAAGTCATGGAAGCAAACTTTGACAAACAAAATAACATTTACAAAATAATAGCTACATTTCATTTATTTGAAATTACCAAAAATTTAAAAGATTTTTAATTTCGAAATGAATTAATAAAATAATGTCTTTTTAATAGCCTGATGACCCGCCTTGTACAATAGGAGAAGCGAATTTTCGTGACCAGTATTTTAACATGAGAGAAGAATTGCGTAGCGTAAGAAGAGCACGAAAATGCGCTGAACGAGCACGAATGAAGAAAGAATGGGAGGAACGGAAAAGAATGACCAACGGGGATAAGACGTGATTAAAAATATTGCACATAGTTTCTTAATTGTATAATAAATATTAAATACAGATTTTTTACTAAAAATTAAATAGTCACAATGCACCACTTACTCTAAAATAAAATTACGCTCTTAAATGATTCGAAAGTAAATGTATACATTATAATATTACGTGAAATAATGTAGTTATAATGAGTACAAGTGCAATTCAGATTTTAATAACTACGAGAAGAAACAACGTAGAAAAAAATATAAAATATTTATATGTAAAATATAGTTTGGCATACAACAGTACAATTGGCACTTTAATTCGCCGAGTGCAATTGCCTATATAAATACTTCGACAAACGAATTTCTCTGAACATTTCCCTCTACTTCGCTAAGAGTTACAATAAATACTAAGAAATGCGAGAGTATTTTATAAAGGCACTGGAAAAAACTTTCACAGAAATTTATTTGCCGAACGATACATTTTCAGTTCAGCTTTTGGAAAAACATTTTCCTTCCTAACACAGAATTGATATACAATTGTGTAGAAGCTTTCGTTAGCAGACGAGAATATTGTCTTCAACGAGCGCGATATAGTTTATTACTATTGAAAGTTTATACCCCCAAGCGAAAATTTTTCGCGTTTCGAATTATTTGTTTGTCACCGATCACCGCAATACGCGCCTCGTCGCAAGATCTCGCCTCTTGCGTTCCCTTTAGCATTTTTTATTCTACTTTTGGAAAGCTTTTTTATCGCAAAAACGTGCTCAAATTTATTTTAACATATTTTACTTGCACACCTCGGAATACCCAAGTGTTATACAAATAAATTTACAAAGAAATGTGTATATAAAGTAACCATTAATAAAATAATTAGAAAAAAAATCTAGTAGTGTTTATCATATATTTTCTTTTTAGATTCATTCTGCTACTTATTGCTTCGTAAACCTTCACTGTAAACTCGATCAAATACAGACAGCGATGATCACGATTTGCGAAAAACAAGCCCGATTGAAAAGCGGTCTCCGCTCAAAATGCCCAAGGGAACGTCCATAAAAAAAAAGAATATCCTACAATCTCCGCAAGCCGCCTCACTTGTCGAGTTTCCTGCCAGCGTCGGCGTTGACGTTAACCGAGTGAACCTCCGACCTCGCGATCGCACCCCTGCCGACCATCGGCGTGTGATCCTCCTCGTCGAGGGGGAACTCGTAGATCGGCTTGAAACCTCCGAACAGCTGGGGCTTGAAGTTGTCGGGGTCGAAGCTCTCGGCGGCGGCTGCGTCGCTCTTCTCCGTCTGGGAGTCGTTCTCGAGGCTGTCGCTCTGCTCGCGCTCCTTGTCGGCGTCCTTCTTCTCGTCCTTGGTGCGCTCGGTGCCGTTCACCTGGCCGGGCGAGACGACGACGCTCCAGCCGTTCTTGGCGGGCATCTCGGCGGAGACGCTGGCGACGAACGGCGCCATGAAGTTCTGCGGCGAGGGAGCCGAGGAGGAGGAGGAGCTCGGCTGCTGGGACGGGAGCAGCACCGGCTTCTCGTCCCTCCTGTGAGCCCCCAGACGCGTCAGCTCGTCCTCGTCTTCCTCGTCGTCGCCTAAAGTTAGGTCGTGTCGGTTGAGGGCGGAGGGAGTGGTCGGGGTGTAGACGTAGGCGATGGGACTGCTCGAGGCTTGGATGAGAGGAAGGCGGGGTAAGGTGGCGGAGATGGCGCCGTTCGAGGGTTGCTGCTGCTTCTTCGTGGCGAAGGGCAGGAAGTCCTGGAGGTAGGAGATGACGTTGAAGCTGCTGTCGCTGAAATTGCTCGATTCAGGCTTCTTTGCGTCCTCGTCGTCGTCCTCGAGATCGTCGCTCGGGACTAGAAGGGGTTTCTCTTGAACTATTGGGGGAGAGTCGTGTCGGTCGATTGGGTAACCCTAAAAATTATTTTTTTTCTTCAAAATTTTCCTTTTCTCACAAGTATATATACGGTTTTAGTTTTATTTTTAAGTTTGAACACAAAATTTTGCCGGACTTTATTACTCTATTAAAAAAAGTCGGGACTTCTATAAGATTCAATCGATATCGACTCTAACTGGAAGCAGACGGTTCACGATTTTCTGTATGGAAATCCAATTAAATTCTACCTGAAAATTTCCTGAAAACCAGACTTGATTTTTGATAGAAAAACATAATGAAATCCATTTGATTCCAGCGGAAATCCATATCGGTTATGGACGATCTACACGGAAATTATACGTAAACTAAAGCTTGAAAATTCACCTGCGAGCCAAAGTCGGTATTGACGGTATTATGGTGCTGGGGCCGCTTGCCGTAAAAGTACCCGGACATCTTGTCCTCGGCAGTCTTGTCCTCGTCCTCCTGGGGCAGAGTGTCGGGGGGCAGGGGTCGGTGCGGGCCGTGGGTGCCGATCACCACAGCCTCGTCGCGCTCGACGAGGTCCTCCTGGCTGCCGATGTTCACCGCGCTGTTCACCGGGTAGACGACGTAGACCGGCCCGTTCTCCGAGGCGTCCGCCGCGTCCTGGCCGGCGCCCTCGACGTTGTCCTCGGATCCGTCCTTGCGACGGTCAGCCTCGCCGCTCTGCTGATTGCGGGGAGAAGAGATTTTTTTTTTTAGTTAAAAATTAATTTAGAAATTTCTTGGATTTGAATTCGGTAGGAAGTATTAGACTCCCCTGGATCGTTTTGATTGCTTAATTATGTAAACTATTCTCGAGCAGGAATTTCTTATATTGAATGGTACAAAAATACTAAATGTAAATTCTTGTACATTTGGGGTGCTGTTATAATGTGTACAAATTACTCTTTATAAAATACAAGAAGTAAAAACTATTAATAAATCGAGGAGCCCATCTAGCATTCGAGTTTAAAGAATTCAAACGGCTGATTCTGATGTATACAATGTTTCCGAATTTTTGAGTCCACAATACGTCGACTACTAAATCAGTCCAATAATTTAATCAGCCTGAAACGCTGAAAGAAAAAAAAAAGCCGCTGCTCACCGGCGTCGCGTTCTCCTCCCTCTCCTCGTCGCTCTGCTCGTCGGGCCTGTTGATCTTGAAGAGCGGCGGGAAGTTGGCGCGGATCATCTCCTCGTCGAGGCCGCCGCGCTGCTGGATCATCTGCAGGGTGGCGACCTTGGGCATCTGGCTGTCGGCCCTGTTCTTGGGGAAGATGATGGGTCGGGGCGGTATCTGGGGTGGCTCGGCGGAGAAGCGCTCGCCGGCCGCCTCGTCCTCCATGCGGAGCTTCTGCGCGACTAGGGGTCGACCGGGGGGTCGGTAACGCTTCAGCTCGTCCTCCTTCTTGCGGAGCGCCGCCGGCTGCGGGAGCTGCTGCTGTTGCTGTTGCTGTTGTTGTTGTTGCTGCTGCTGCGGGTGGTGGTGATGGTGGTGGTGGTGGTGCGGCTGAGGGGGCGGAGGTGGGCTCAGGCGCTGCAGGTGCGACGGCGGCGGAGAGATCGGGGGGTGGGGCTGCGGCCGCCGGGACGGGTGGACGTGGGGTGGCTGCGGAGCCGGGGACGGCGGACGGCGACTCGGGTACGGCTGCGGAGCTGGCAGGGTTCCTGGGAAGAGAAGCAGTGATATGGCATTTTAATTTGCTGGATATATACGAGTTGTTTGAATTCAGTAGCGTTGGCCATGAATTTTACATTAAAAATTTTTTGTAGTTGGGCACTATTTTACATTAAAAATTGCAATTTCCAAAGGAGAGTCTTTCGAGTAAAACAAAACCTTTTTTTTCATAAAAATTTAAAGAATATACTTTTTATTTTTACAATTGTTCTTTAAAGTGTCAACTTTTATATGGATTCTTTCTAAAAGTTAAAAATTGAAAGGCAAAAATAATCTAGTTTTACAGACTTTACGGTAAATTTCAGCAAAAGATACACTTGGCTGAAATAATATTTTATTTTATTTAATAATAAGGATTTGATTCGATTCATATTTTCAAAATTCAAGTGACACATCTATTATTTTTTTTTAAATCGAAACTATTAACTTGTGAGATATCTTTCTTTACAGGCTGCGCTAATATTCTTTTGCCTACTTCTTGAGAAAATTGAGAAAGTGACGTATAACACGATTGAGATGAAACAATCTTTAGAATAATAGCTGCAAGAATGAGGTTCGAAATGAACTTTCAATTGGCATCATTTTCAATCTTCCGACTACAATGGAATGCGAAATTTTATTGCCAAAGTAGGTAATGTCCCCGATTGGAAAGGCTGCAAATATTTATCTAATCATTAAACTCTTTATTACAGTAATTGAAGTAACAAATTACATTTCTTGTCGCCTTTGTTAGTGATAAAATCAATCTAATTTAATCTGAATCCAACAATATTACGATTTTATTTTATAAATCTATTTTTTATATACGAATAAAATAAAACGTCATTCGAAAACTGGAGAAAAGCATACCTAAAACATAGGATAATATTCAATATCCGTCTAATCATGCCAGGCCTCGTTCTACTTATAATAATGTTTCCTATAGAATCTACCCACTTAAGTATAATTTCCTCCAACTTTCTCCGTGTTGAAATAAATGTTCAAATTCAATGCATACAATGATGTATACTGTTGCGTATGCGCAAGCGCGTGTGTCACTACACTGTAGGCGAAAACGGCTCTCACTATAGAGCGCTCTCTTCTACGTTGTAACCTGTACGAGTATGTCTCGC
>UCOM01004102.1:0-13893 GCA_900474385.1 Ormyrus pomaceus
GTTTACGATTATGAACTAATTAAAAAAAAACACAAAAAATAAAACACGCCGCCCAATTTAACGCGCCGATCAATTCCAAATCGGAGCTCGGGCTTATTTTCGGGCGGAATACACGGACTGTGTAATTTCTCAGGCGGCGTCGGGGCGGCTCTGAAAAAGCGAGCGAGCGAAAAAAGCATAATGAGCGCGTAATGCGCTCGAGCAGACGTTCAAGTAGTCGCCGCCGCCTTCGTGTTTTTTATTTTCCTCTACTTCTGCTCTCCCACTCCGTCAATTGCGCTCTCCCCCCCCTTTGCCTTTTGTTCGTTTATATTTGTTTGAGGTTTTTAAGGACTTTCGGTGAGTTTGATTGACTGGCGGTTCTTTTTTTACAGTTATGGTTTTCAGGAGGCTTCGTTTATCGATGACACGACTAGTCGATTCGTAGATTAGTTATCGAGATTGTGATTTGGACCTTGCTCGTATCTAAACTAAAGTCGTCAACCTTTCGATAGATAATTTCCTTCGAATGTCAACAGCTTTTGAGATGTCGGAGTAAAAATTGACTGTCTTAATACGATGTACAATTTTCTGTGCTATGTAGCGAGGTAGCTGCCGTCGTTAAAAATCACAATAAGCTAATATCCTGCTGAATAAAATATAAATTGTTATTACACATGTAGTTCATACTATAAAGCTACACAAACCATGACTAACCTATCCGACAAACCCTTACTGTCATTGGAGTCGTTCCATATCCTCTTCAAATCTTTGCTTTAGGTAGTCCTCGACCAACACTTTCATTTTTTTTGTTCTTTCAAATCAGTCCACTGTGAACCCTCAGTTTAACGACGCCAGGCGCCGAAAAAGTCTAAATGGCCACTTTCTAAAATGTGTCTTTGTCATCAGACTCCACGGGACACCTAACTTCTTCATTTTTATGATATGCATTCATTTCCTACATTTAAAACTGCAACCTTCCAACGATTGTTTATCCCTTAAAGTACCACTTATAAGAGACCGCAGAATTGATCCTACAAATGACGGCAAAATCATAACCCCCTTATAACGTAATTTCTTCCCAAGCAAAACATTCCACCTTCCCACAAAAATGAAGCGCACAAAATCTTATGTCCCACCTTCGCCGGCATTATTCATCCAGCTCATTCGTTTCCTTCATTTTCTCTTTCTCTCTCTCTTTCTCTCTCGTCTGGGTCATGAATAATTTATGCTCCTCGAGGCGGACGAGCCGTTGGCTTTTCCCTCTCCCCGCTTAGCACCACGCCTTACGTGATCTTTCGCTCATCCGTCTGGGGCCTCTCCTCGTCCGCCCTTCTCTCGTCCGTCCGTCAATCCTCGACGCCGCGCGCATTACACTCGCCGGTCGCAGCTCTCCGCGGGGCTCTCGATTACGTTCTAGGAAAAAGTCGCCGCCGCCGCCGCGGCGCGATTATGACTTGTAAATCATTTTCCCCCCCGCGCGACTTAACGGCTTTTCCGGCTATCTTAGTTGCGAGGGTTACTTGATTGAGGACGAGCTTTTTTTCGCCACCTTATACTTGTTGCCGCGCGACCCTTTTTCTACGGCGAGGTTATACCGCGACGAGTTGACCGGTTTAGCGTAATTGTATTAGCCGGTTTTATTGATATTTATCTCTGCTCATTACGCGAGGGGGGAATTTAACTGGACTCGGGGATGATGACTTAATTTGTGCTTCGAAAAGAGAGAAACTGGAAACCGATTATTAATTTAATCAGGGGAGTATTTTTTCGAAACAAAATTGTATGTAAAAAGGTTTCTAAGCTGATTTCACGTGAAAATTACAGGGCTTTCAGTAGGGTAAAACTTTCTTCGGACGTCTATAATTTTATGCCGCGATGAATTCAAAGTTCATTTGCATATTCTTTCGGAACCTAAGCTGCACTTGCAAAATAAAATTTAATTCATTTATAATGCTTATAATTTGTGCAACGCGAAGCTATAGCACGAATGTCAGGTAATAACATTTTAAACACGTCAAAATATAATATAGCATTCTTAAGCATAACAAGATTTAATAATCAATCATCAACACAATCTAATTCCTCTTTGGCACGCTTCCATTTTCATCGGAAAAGCCCAATGACACAACCGCACGCCATTTCATAAAGCAAACTAATTAAACCTATAAATTCGTCTGTTCCCACTCCATCCATCAAAGCGGCCCTCCGCAAAAGGCGCATCCCCGTTAAAAGGCAGATCTTCCAAAGGCCGATCCGCAAAGACGCTGCAAAGCCACGTACTCTCCGCTTCCTACTGGCTCGGCACCCCGCAGTTTCTTCACCTGTTTCACAATCCACGCGCCGGGAGTTCAAGGCCAGGCCGACGTAAGAGCACGTCCAATTAGATTTCCCGAAAGCGAAGCGACACGCACCGCCTAAATAAATATGCCTCGGGCGCTGTGCCCGGAGCGCCGCGGCGGCGGCAGCCGATTGTCGATTATTGTGCATAGTAGGGATCGGCCGGGTTCGTTCACCTTTCTCGAGCTTTATCTTGTACTCGGGAGAAGGCGAGAGGTGTCAACGAAAGTTACGCCTGAGTTTCGGTAAGTTCGATGCTGCGGGAGAGGCGGCCCGCTCTCCCGCTTGTGTAATTATGCGTTATGTAATTGGACAACGAAAATAAGCGTTCGGTAAGGTTCTATTTTTGAAGGGCGCACACTACTTCTTGGTAATACCGGTGTCTTAATATTTATAAACTTCTAATTGTTTCTTCGAAGCTTCTTAATTATAGCTTAGTTTTTTCGACTGAAAAATTCATTTTTATACATAGGTATACAAAGTTATTTTTAAAGAAAAATACAGTTCTTAGCAGGTTTGCTCACTCGAGCTTTAACTCACTTACCAACCTTCAACAAGTTTTCATCCTTGATTTCTGATCAACATTCGTTATTAATATCCAAATGAAATTAATTTAGAAGAAATTAATAACGAACGCAACAACTTTTAATTATCTTCAAAGTTTAAACTGTACAATAAATAGCAATCTTAGAAATGATAAGTTTTGCCATTTCCTCTAAACGACCATTAAAAATTCAAACTCAATATACTACCCCAGTCATAAATACTAATATTGCACGTGGAATCGTAACTTTCCTACAACAATGATCCAATCAAGAAGCACGACTGCGAAGCACACTTAACAAGTCATTGAAATCAAGAAGCCATTAATTCATAGTAAAAAATCTCCAGTTACACATAGATCTATCAATACCCTCAACTCCTTCTCCATCATCGGCTCCACTCCCAAGGTGTGGCCTGACATTGTCTTTGTGTACTCTCTCCTACTCGCGATCGATCCCCCTCCGCTATAAACTCTTGGCGTCGGCCAATTTTGCGAAACTGCCGCGTTGCCAAAGAGCAGCAGCTAGGGGATCGATCGACAGAAGCGATAAGCTTTTCCTCTCGGGCGACAACAACGCGGGGAGATTAAGAACTGCAGAAGCTCAGGAGAATATCCAAGGGGATGGCCTGACCACTGGCCAGGGGCCAGAGACCGACTTACCCAATTAGGGCTTTCGTCACTGGGTCGAGGTGTGTCCGCCGCGCGCGAGAGCGAACTTCCCTGCCTGCCAATATTTGCAATACCTCGGCTAAACTGATCCAATTATAACCAAACCGCACGCCCGCGTCGGGAGTTGAAGCTGTCTAGAGAGCAAGATTGACAACGTTAGACGACTCTCTTTGGCGTTACGCGGATTTTGATTCTGCCGCCGCTGCTGCTGCTACTGCTTCGGGGCGAGGAGCCGGAAATTCGACGGAGCGAGTTTGTTAAATTAGAGAGTGTATACTGCTATTGCGTCTGTTACAGAGCTGCGCGATAGCAATCTGTGAACAAGTTATTCCCACTGCAAGCTTTGCCTTCAGCTAAAGCTTTGCTTTGCTATAGAATCTGTAATTCCATCAGGGTTTCACTGCTGATGTCAAAAATTCGATTTTATTCAGCTTCTAACATAATAAATCTGAATTCATGAATTGAAGCATTACTAAATACTAAAGAATAGCTTGTCAGAATTTTTCAACAATACAAGACTTTTGACAATGCAAATCCAAGAGTGCTCCAATAATTCAAGGATTACAAAGGTACGAAGGATTTTACACCAAAGGATGTCTTTAATCTTGTGCTTAAAGCAGGCCCAGTTCTGGGACGATTAACGCAATAACAATAAAGTAAATCATCAATTGTATATTAAATACCAAGAAACTTGATTGCGATTAAGAATAGTCTTAAGAAAGACTCAAATTTAAAGAGTGAATGATCGGACGCTGTATATTGTATATTGTTATAAGTACATAAAACAATAATCTCTTCAACGGATAAAATAACTGTAAAGAAGTTATTGTTAGGCTATATGAATTGAGGTTTATAGCATGTTAGATGTTGTGTATGATGAATTCTCAAATATTCAACTACATGATTCATGTCCTGCAGTCGTCAATGAATGTCGTTGTAACAAGATATACACCGTGTAGACCAAAAACTTTCGAGATGACTTGGAAGCCTGCTTGCGCGTTTTCAACTTTGATTCCTATCTATTCGCTCAATTTGACTATTGAATATCACTAATGACCCCCCAAGTGTTTAATCATCCAGCGTCAACAGGAGAAAGTATAGACAAACGAGCGCCATTAGCCAGGATTATTCATGTAAAAGTATCGTTTTCCAATCCATAGAAATTCGGAACGGTAGCTGATAATTTTTGTAACCCGGCAATTATGACGGCCAGGACTAATGCAATTGTAGAGAGCTCGTGGAAACAAACGAGCGCAGAACAATCGAAAGCAGTTAACGGTTGAATTACCCGCGAAACAAGACTACTCGACTCGGGAACACGCATTAATTAGCGTGTGTGTGCCCGTGGCGTTTGAGGATGTTAAAGTAATTATTTCCAGTATATCAAGTTCAAAATACGAGATCCGCAGAGCCGTAAATAATAATCCTTAATATCCCCACAAATATCTGCCTTGACAAACGACGCTTTGCTTACATCTTGTGTACACCGCAAAAGAGCAAAGGCCGTTCAACTCTCTGGCCGAAACCTCAGAGAGAGAGAGAGAGAGAGAGAGAGAGAGAGACGGGTTTACTCTCATAATGCGTTTTATGTAAGACAACCGCTCGAATTCGAACGTGTACAAGCTAATTTATTCCGCCGATAAAACCCTCCTCTCTTCCTTCCGTCGTATTCTTTTTCACTTTCTCCCCCCGTCCTGCATAAATCTGCCGAACCTCCCACAATCCTACGCTCCTTCTTTTTTTTTGCTCGTCTGTCGACGCGGAAAACAACGGGCGTTCGTTTGTCCTTCCCCTTGTAAAGTAAAGGCTTGTGTGCGGCTCTGTGTGTCGGTGGTACAGCCCCGAAACACGTCGGCGCGAGTCGCGAGTTGCTGAATCGTATTTATTAATCCGCCTTTCCGCGGTGCTGACTAAGCACGAGACACTCGAGTCGATTCTATTATACTTGCGATTTTCCAGGCGAAAAAATGTACCTGCCCAAAGCTTGCTGATGCATCGATTGTAATGTCAACGAGGAATTTTTAGAGACTCGTGTAAGCGCAAATTTTTCAGCCACGGAAATTTAATCCATATTTTTAGCTGGTAAATATTTTGTTCGCCGTGGGAGGTGCAAAAATAACTAGTTTAATTTTAGACATTTTTTTTTGGCATAACCGAGTACTCAAGATGAATTTACATGAAATGAAAATCAGAAACAGATGAATTAAGAGAATTATTTCCTTGTAAAGAGTATCATTTTCATTTCTCGTTAATGTTTTCTAAGCTTAATTTCAACAATGACGAATAATGAGTTGAAAAGAAATGAGGTCAAAGCCGCCGTTTTAATTACATTGAAAAATGAACAAGTAGCAAACGTACCTCTCAAATTTCTTGCCACTCATTAATATTCACATTTCTGGGAGGGAGAGCTTATTAAGAATTGAAAAGATTGGCGAGTGCCACGACCTGCCGTTCGATTTACAGTAACGCGAAAATGTTTTAAGAATTTATGGCGCGCAACGCTTGTTTCAGTGCAAAATCAATTTGAAACTTAAACCCGATATATTCGCTTTTGCATAAGGGTTATCTCGCATGAATCTTATGAATAAAATTACGAGGGAACTTATGCGAGTCGCGAGAGCTTTTTTATCATCGATAACAAGCTGATTTTACACTAGACTGTGAGCATAATAATTGGCAGCAGAAAATGTTGGCGAATTTCACATTTAATTAGCCGTTTCATTAAAACCTCAATTTAGAACCTTAGTTTCCAAGCCGCATTTCGTACGAAAGCGTCCATCTAAGCATAATTTTTTCTTTCTGTTTCAGGTGAGTTTCCGTTATTACAGCCATACTAAAGCCTTCCGATCCTACGTAAGTTAAATCAGCATTACCGGCAGCGGTTAAACAATAATTCCGTTTTTTTTTTAAAAAGCTCCGTGAGAAGGCAAGTGTGTTAAAGCAGCCGTGCATAATAAATCCTCGCGCAAACGTGCAAACACAAAGCCTGCTAGGAAGCTATATCGAACCAGAGAGAGAGAGAGAGAGGGAGAGAGAGAGAAGAGAAAAAGAGAGGGAGGGATGGAGCGAACGAAGGGGGGGAGGAGGAAGAGGAGGCGAGCGGCTCGTTGCGCTATCCCAGGCATTCGATTTGGTATTTTTCTTTGTGTATCGCGGATAGTTCGAATTGTTCTGCAAGCAGGGCATTGATATATCGTCCCGCGGGTCCTTTGAGAGCCGACTCTCCGAATTATCCTTCGCGGGGCTCGTCCCTCTCACGCTCGTGTGTGTGTATGTGTGCACGTGCACGTGTGTACGCGCGTGTACTCGGTCAATTTACCCGGGACTCCCGGCTCTTACTTTATTTTTACTTTCTTCCGAGCGCGTTCCTGCGAGAGCGGCTTTTTGCCGAAAGTCAGGGGCGAAGTCTGTTGAGCCAACCCAATTTCTCGACCTTTGGGCTTTCTGCGGATCTCTCTCTCTCTCTCTCTTTCTCTCTATCTCTCGACAAAGCGAAATTGAAACTCGAGCAGCTGCAGCCTTTGTTTTCACTTTGTTTCCACCGACTGCCCGGGAATTAGCGAATTGCGCAAGAGGGGCTTCCTCCAAATTTCCGATCGCATTGTTTTTGCCGAATTAGGGGAATTAATTTTCGGGGCCTTTGGATGCCGATTAATTGACCCCTTTCGGCGCTGCGCCGCGAACGCTTGTCGGGACAGGTTCGACCGCATTACGGAAGCGATCGAAGGGTATTAGACCAAGTTTCGTTTCGGCGAATAATGGCGGGGCTTTTAGTTTCCTTTTCTTTTATCGGCGCAACAGGTTTATCAAGGTTTATTTTCATGCGCGCGCAATAATAATTTAGTAATATTATGTCAGAGGTACTTCGGGTTCTTACTGAAATTACGGTTTTATTGCGGAATATCGCTGGGATTACTAATTTATATACATTTTTAAAACAACTTTCTACTCATGCGTATTCATTTATTTCAATTTACAGTGCAGTTGATTTAAAGACTTGCTGAAGTATACAATACGCGATAATATTGCATCACTATTGAGAAACACAAGTAGAATAATAAAATTTTTGCGTATGTGCATTCGTTTAATAATATATAGAGAAAAGACTATTTATTCTCAGATGAATTTTTTAAAAAATCTCTCGCTCTATCTAATAACGAACGTAAAACTGGTTGAATGTAAATTTTTATTAAAATTGATTCATAAAAAGTTCAACTATTATTAGATACATTTAGTAAAATAAAATTTTTTATTTAAATACAATTTAATTTTTTTTTTTAACAGTTACAACGACCCAAAGTACTATTCATCTTTAATTTTTTATCAAAATGCAAATAAATCAACATCTATCTGTCTATCCTTAACAAATATTGATTTTCCAACTATAACACTGCGCCCAACCTCCCTTTTGTCAAATTCTGCCCGAAAAGACCTTTCCAAGTACCTATACTCCCCCAAGCAGCGATAACGAAAAGTCTTTAAGAAAACGAAAAAGAGCAGGGGGGAAAGTTCGGAAACGACAGTGAAAGCGCCACTTTAGCGCCGACGATTCATCCGCTAATGAGTTTAGGCCCGGCGGATCAATGTCAGAGGGCTTCTCTTTTTGCCTAGTTTACGCACAAGAAAGAGAGGAAGAAAGCATCGGCAAAAGTTTCCCTTTGTGCTCGCTGTTGCGGCAAAGAAGAAGCGGTCTGCATCGTGGGAACAAAGGAGAGGCAGAAGAGAGAGAGAGAGAGATAGAGAGAGAGAGAGAGAGAGAGAGTAGTCTGCATCCTTTAGCGCTTCGCTTCTTCTTTCCCCTCTTATTCGCTCGAATCCAATCAGTTGGCCACCGCCTCGATTGTTCCGTCGTCAATCCAAGCCCTGAAACAAAGGACTTAACGTCTTCTATCTATTGCGCGCGAAAACCAGGCGCCGCGGAGCTTTCCGATGACCGATTTCATTGCGAGTCATTTTCTTGCGCGCCGATTTTTTTTTTTTTTCTTTTTTTAAACTGCTGCGCATCGAGTGAGTTTTGAGCGGTGCAGCTTGGGAGGAAAGGTTTTGCGCTCGCTTTCTTTACGGGTTTCGAGAATCGTACGGTACTTCACACGCTTTTTTTTCTTGCTGGAAGTTTAGTAGATTTTCAGGGAAAAAATTATGCCTTCGTCGTTGGCGGAACTATTGACGAGATTAATGCGCTTTCGTTGCGGTTTTCCTTTTCATCTTCTTCCTTTTGAACATTCCACGTAAAACGTTATCTTTATAGGAATTTTCAATTTCTAATAAACGCAAATTGTCTACCAGTTAATACTGCACTTCCCACGGCGAACCGCAAATTTTCATAAATTCTTAAATTAACAACAAAGAAAAAACGGCCTACTTTGAAAACTAAACTAATAACCGCAACAACTTACCCGTCTAGTTAGCGCAGAATTTAAACGCGCCCCGGACGCCTAAACTAAAAAGCCAACGACTATCCGGCCGTAAAAAAGCTCGGGATTGTTAAATTAAAAAGCTCCATAAGATCGGCGCGATCGCTCGTAATCGCGCCCTAACTTAGCTCTCTCTCTCTCTCTCTCTCTCCTCTCCTCGAGCGCTTTCCGCGCGAGAACGAGCCACTTGTCAAAGCGTAAAAGCAGCGGAAAAACAGGGGGCGCGGAGGAGGTAAATCTCGACGTACGATGCGCCGATAAAGTTTACGCCGTCGAAAGCACCGCTTCGCAAGCAGAGAGGAGAGAGCGCGATAAAGAGGAAAGTCGCCCCCTATCGAACGCGGCGGGAAGGAGGCGTAATGAGAAATTGACGCCGCCGCCGCTGGGCTCCGAGGATCTTTATGTAACCTGTTTATGCCTGCTTTTTCCGAGGGCGCCTATTGTTCGTCCTGGCTTTGATATCATTTTTGCGGGGGGTGGCTGTTAGTCTTGATGAACAAGTTTGATAACGAATGGTGGGAGTTTGCGTTTGTGGTAGTGATTTTTAAAAATTTAGGTTGAAAAGTGATTTTGATCATTTTAAAACTTTTTTGGGATAATTGACTTGTCCCATAGAATAGGCGATAGAAGAGTGTTCAAATTGACTATTAAACTGGTTATTGAGGCCTTACAAACGGGTTCACCATTAAAACCTGCCAATTTTCTACGTTCGATTTTTAGGAATAAAATCCAGCGCGTTTCTTCAAGATTCCTGAATATTAAATCGGAAAATCAGTTTTATTTCTTGTTCGGGACGTTATCGATATTTTTTATGCTCCGGTTCCCGCTTGTAAAATTCAATGCGTCAAGCGCAGAAATTGAATATATATTACTCATTCTTCTAACAAGTAGATTACACATTAGAGATTCGTTTTAACTGGTAGTAAAAACTCGTTGGAACAAAAATCATTAGTTGGGGTTTATAAATACGTGGGGGGAAAATCGAGAGGAATGACGCACTGACAAGTATCGCCGCCATAAATCACGACCCATAGTTTCTATCATTTGTCGAGCTGTTATCTAAATGATTGAAATTATCTTTAGTGCGTTTCAAAGAAACAATGTATGCTACATCGGCTGTAGTAATAATCATCCAATGCGCTTTAAAAGCTATTCAATTGTTCCAACTAACGCTTGTTGGAACACTTGGCTTTAAAAAAGGAGGAATGAAAAAAATCTGCCGTCTGCTTTATTATCGATTGCTTATGGATGTGCGTTACTTTAAAATGTAAACATTATCATAGTGCGCTTATTTACTGCTGGGAATTAGTGGAATTGATATTTTTTTATGTCAGACTGAACAATAGATTACGTATTTTATAGATTGCTTTGAGTAAATTTTGACGCATTCCTGCTTAGTTATATAATTATATAATCCACACTACTATTGCGCAAGTAAACACACTAGTTAATAAAAATTTTAACGAATTTTTTCAGCTAATTCTTTTTTCAAAAAAATCTACCCAACTTCCCTACAATTAAACCAACATATTTCTAAAAAAAAAGTGCCCTTTAATCCTTTAACTCATGCATGTAAACTAGACGATATGTTATTACTGAAATTATGAGTTTAGGGATTTTTAGAATCACTGAATTCCAATCTGACGTTACATTTGAAAGAAAATGAAATCTTTCGAACTTTTTACTCATACATACATTTAAAACTTTAGGTTTATTTGTCAATAATTTCTTTATAACAATTAAAATATTGAAAATATCAGAAAACTAAAATTGGATTCGTAATCAACAACATCAAAAACATAAACTCTAGTAGAAAAAACTGTTTACTCATTTTTTTTAGCAATGAATTTATACTAAAAAAAATTATTTTTTTCTATAATTTGTTAACAATAAAAAAAAAATATAACATCTCTAAGGTTATGAAACAATTTGCACCATTAAAATTGAGTAATTCTACGAAATATAATCAAAATAGTCAAAGGGTTAAAAAAAGTCCTTCCTAAACCGTTCCACGGCGACTCCGCAATCTTCCTCGAGGTCGCGCTAACCCGAGAACCCAGATTCTCGATGCCGCTCGGCGGCTAATTTCCACGGAAGGGTCATGCAGCGCGCGTCGTTTCCCGACTCTGGGTCGCGGCTTCTCGCTGCCTTCCCCCCTCTCCGCGGCCGACGAGGAGAGAGGAGATGCACGCGCATAACGGGCTGGAAACCTGTTCGGCGCGAGCCGCGACTCCTTTTTATTATGAAGCGCGCGCGAGCCGCCTCTTTTTTCTCCGTATTTTCGCTGCCGATCGAACGGCAAACTTTGACCCCTCCTCCCCGAGAGCCTGAAAGTCGGATTTTCTCCCATCGCCGCGCTTTTGCATCGTATCTGGAATTGAGTTGCGAGTTTGTTAATGTTAATGAATATTTGCAGCGTCTTTGGTTTTCTATATGATGAAATCTGGGTTTCTTATTATTATTATGGACATTCTATTGAATCGAAGTGTGAAATTTATTCTAATAATCCAAGTATCTATCTGGAAAATCTCATTCATTGCATAATCGGCCTTTCGGTTCTTTCCCTAATGCTCTGATTCAGCGAATTCTCCACTCTCTCGTTATGATCAATCTTGCCCTCGCAGCTGCGTTCAAAAGTATTTCACGAACTTTTTACCAAGTTTTGAATTCGCTACGTATATTAAAATTCTCTGTTAGTCTTTCAACTAGCACTCAATTCCTTTAGACTTTGACCTCGCATTAAAAATCCACAAATTTCCTGAAGCCAAGTGCCGCAAACGGATTCGGGACCGAGGGCGAGCGGGGAAACGACGTTGTTCCGTCCCCGGCGCGTCATGAAATCGCGTCCTCTTTTGAGTGCATTGCAAGGTGCAACGTCTGAATCAACGGCACGGAGAGCTCGTCGTCGTCGTCGTCTTTCGCGCACTCGGCGTCTGGCCTGTTGATTGAATAATGACCCTCGTAAGCGAGCACACGTCACTCTCTCGCGCATCGTGTTTATACACTTTGCCTCGGTTCTTCGCGCTCTCGGCCAGACGGCCCGCAACGCTCCGACGGAATTCGCAAGAGCGAAGAGGAATAAAACGCGGCCGCACCGACAGTCCTCCGGGAGATAATGTGAAGTGTCTTGTTTTTAGTGGTTTTAATTCGCTTAGGGGTCCCGGTGGAGAAGGTGGAAAAACGTAAATGAATGGATCATATTTATTTAACAGAATATTCATTAAAACTTGACAGAATTTTTTGCTTTAGAGCTGGTTATTTTATGATTCAGAAGTGTTTGATCAAATAAAGTTTTTTAGGGAGCTCAATGTATATTTCTATCTCAAAAATAAGCGTTTTCCGGATTATTTTGAAACGAAGAATTCAGCCAAAAATTGATTTAATTGAACTGTTCGTACTAATAAATGTTTATCGACTCTGATGTACTAACTCAATAAATCTTGTTTGAATGAAATCTGCTGAGCGGAAGTTTGGAATAACTCATCGGAGCAAATCAGAGTATATTACACTTGAAAAATGGAAACCGAATCATACATCGTAATTACATTCATCCGTCATGCTGAAATCAATTAATATCATACACCACTCCACAAGTTAGCTCGGAAATTAAATAAATAAATGCTCTGACTTGGCAAAAATCGCTTTATAAGAGTATGATACATCCTTGAAAGCTCCGGAAGCGGCTGAAAAAAGGGCACAACAGGTTTCATCCTGACAAAGTACTCGCATTTCTGCGTCTGACGTCGCATGTTACGGAGCGCTCTTTGCGCGTCTCTTTCGTCATGTAGCTCGTTAATCTGCGATAATTGCACTTTACGAGTTGCGCTCCATACCGGTGTCGATATACTCCGTTTCCTTCTTTTGCGATCCGACGGCCGTTCATTCATACATCGCGGCGACTCCGAGTGGCGGATTTATTGCTAATTGATAAATATCTTTCGGATCTCTTTCTCTACCGGCGACTTTTTATGCATCTATAAATTTCCTTAAATAATTCATTAGGCCGTCGTAAAGCCTTGCGGTAATGCACCTTTGAACGGTAAATTAATTTTTAAGCTTTCTTTTATGGAGGAGAGCTCCGAGTATCTGTTTCTCCGACTTTCTCACAGTTTAGGGAATCGTTTTTCGCAGACGATGGGGAATCGTTACTTTGTACGTAAAACGTTTATTTTATTGGTGGATTAAGTGACTTATTGATTGCCTTACGCGGAAATCATTGAAGATTCATTCTGATTTTATGAATAAATTAAAATTTTTATTTCTTCGTATCAAACTTTTATTTATAATAGATTAAAGTATTTGTAAATTTCACCAGTTAGAGAATTACTTCCTTTAGATGTCGAGAGTTTTATTAGATGTACTTACATCGTTCGAAAAACCTTTATTTTATTGAGATAATATGCCTTATGTGGAAATAATTGAAGGATAATTCAATCCTTTTATATTATAAAAGATTATTATTTATAATAGATGTCCATTAAAACTTTTTTATTATTAAAACTTTTATTAAAATATTATTATTTTTCAATTACTATAATCCAATGATGTCGTCAAACAGATATATGTATACATTATATACTGATAATGATGAAAAACTTAAAATCTTTCAACGATTTTGAAAGACAGCTTGAATAAATAATTGATCCTATTGTAAAAGGGAGTAAGCGATTAGTATCGAATAGAGCCAATTCAGAGCGTTATCAAGCAGCTCATTGGTCGATAAAGGAAGATGGCGATTTAGTATATATAGATTTTAGAGGCAACTTCGGAGCGTTATCAAGTAGCTCATTGGTGGATATAGGTTATATGTGATTTACAAAAACAAAATAATCCTCGCGCGCGGTACGTGCGCTTGTTGAATTTCTAGTAAATTAAGGTGGGTCGAGCGCGATTCTCTAGTCAATGAAGTGATATGAAAATTAATATAATAAAATACTATTTCCCGTA
>UCOM01004103.1:0-13882 GCA_900474385.1 Ormyrus pomaceus
GTGATGGCCCTCCAGGAGGCCAGCGAGGCTTACCTCGTCGGTCTCTTCGAAGATACCAACCTTTGCGCCATTCACGCCAAGCGTGTTACCATCATGCCCAAGGACATTCAGCTGGCTAGACGCATTCGCGGAGAACGTGCTTAAATTTTCTAGCTTTGAGAAAATCAATCGGCCCTTTTCAGGGCCAAAACTTATTTTAAACGGAGTTCATACTAAACAAAATAAAATAAATTAAATTATTTGATTTTGTCACAAGAAGAGAGTTATATTTACAAAAGGTATTCGACCCGAAACTAAACTGGCAAAGAATGGAAGTTCGTTATTAATAAAAAAAATAACATTCATACAGTGGCAACGAAATTCGTTCAAAGTAATATTGGGTGAATAAAAATTATTGTCCTGCCAAAAGGGATTTGTCAGATTTGTCATAAGGGAACTCATTATTTTTGCTTATAATTTATATTATTTCAAATATTAACATTATTGATAACTATAATAGCTTAAACCGAGACTTTTTTGTGCGAAATTGGAAACTTGACTTTTTTTGACTTTTTAATATCATTCATAATGTAAAATATTTGAAAACTCTTAAAATCTACATAAAATGGCAACTGTAATAAAATCAATACATTAATGTTGAATTCGTACTTACCAACGGAGTAAGAAATAAAAAAAAATAATCTAGTTTCTTCTTCTACCGTTAGATGGCGTTAAATGCCTCTAATATCCTGCATTCGATTCTAGTTATTTGACCTTTATTCATTATTGGTGCCAATAAAAACTATAATAAAAAGAAAATACTATTATTATGCAGAAGTTAAATTTGTCCTATTTTTGTACATAATTTTTTCAGAATATTTATTGCTTGAGTAATTAACTATTATCTTTAAAAATTCACATTTTTTATCGTTCTCTGCTGTAATATAGCAGCTTTTAAATAATTTCTCTACTCCTTAATAATCATCTAGAAAAATTTCTGCCAACATTAAACGGACCATTTGATATTTGTCAAACCTTTTCTTCTAATTTTATTGGTGTGTAGAAGACAGTTTCAACAATTTTTGTCTTTTTTGCATTAATTATGCATTACCTACTCTCAGTTTCTTTTATTCAATTTAACATCTCTTTTTTTATGAATCATTGTTGGTCTCTTTTTGAAAATTTTAAACAGCTTAATGAATTGGAGAAAGATAAGTTTTTTTATATAAAAAATGTCGAAAAATATATAACCTTTTCTTTTCATACAACTTCTTATATACTTCGAAAAAATACTATATGTACAGTACATCATTAATTATTAATTATGTTTCGTTGTTTATTTTTTTAAATTTTTCTAACAAAGATTTTTTTAATAAATAATATGACGATTGTTATCAAAAGATAAATATTGTGAAAAATGATTCATAAATAATTCAAATTTGGCTGAAACTAATAAATAGCAATATATTTTTGTCGTTAATTGATTATAAGGTTATATTTTGAAAAATGTAAAATTTCACAAAAATATTATAATTTATTTTTTCTGCACTTATTTTACTCTAAAATTTCGTACATAGGTAGTGAATAAGAAAAATCGTTTATTTCCCAACTCGAACTCTACGCACCGATTGCACACGAACGTATATAATTACAGTGTTTCTTCTT
This sequence comes from Ormyrus pomaceus, assembly GCA_900474385.1. NCBI lineage: Eukaryota > Metazoa > Arthropoda > Insecta > Hymenoptera > Ormyridae > Ormyrus > Ormyrus pomaceus. The sequence continues at coordinate 1,645 of UCOM01004103.1, forward strand.
GGCCGATACTCTCCGTGGATGTATAATTGGCAATCTTCTCGCTACAAGAGCTACAAATAATGGTCAATAAACTTTCTTAAGCACAATCACAAAGCTCATTTTAAATAAATCTTTGTCTTTCCGAAAGAATGAAAAATCTGTTTAATAAAAGTCTTCCGTGAACATTGTTGTAGAAAATGCAAACTTCGATAATTACTATATTCATATATTTCAAAATTTAACCTAACTATCTAGTTTTCTTTTTTGGCCTAAACTCTTTTCGGACTGTACCTCAAAATTTACAAAATTTGAATCAAAATGTAGACGTTTATTTTAAATAAAAAAAAAAAAAAAAATTATTACTTTTACATGAACGAATAAATTTGAGTCAAGATGTTTGCGACTTATTATGTGGAGACGGACGAGACAGGCGTTGATTGATTGCTGCGTTTTCTTTGCAAGATGTGGAAGACCCAATTCCAGCATCAACGGCGATTTCGCCGAAATTTTAGAGCACTTAGAAGAAGACCTGGATGAACCGCAAGGTGCAAAATCAAATAAGTTAAAGTAACTAGCTATTATGAATAATCGAGCTGATAGGAGAAATGGAGGTTAAACCAATTATAGTACGAGTAGGTTAACTTAAAAAAATATTATTTTTATGAATTATAATGTAAACTTTTTAAATAAAAAATTTCACGTGTTTACATCATTTTTTAACGTAAAGTAATGTTAAATGTTTTCAGTTCTTTAATAAATGTTACGGTATTTGTTTTAACTTTGTAAAAACAATTTAAATAACATACTTTAAAAATATAAAAAATTAAAAGAATAAATTGAATACAGATTCTATTTATGCATACAACGCTCAAATATTATAGTCAAATTATTATAATATTAAATATAAAATCAATAGATACACTGAATTTTGTCGAAGCACGCAATTTTTATATTACAATCTTGTTGTATCAATCGCAATCGTGGAATATGTACTCACAAAATTTCGATTGCTTCAAAGATAAGGCTACATTAATTTTGTTACACGTTAGTATTGATTTTTCGAAATATCTAAAGAGAAATCAACAAGTTACCATCTACGTACTCACAATTTAAACAAATATCTCTATTTTCATAAATTACTTTACTTTTTTAGAAGAATTACTTACGACCTTGAACTACTCTTTTTTTACTAACTCTTTTTTTTTCAAATAGTTGTTGTATATATTGCAATGATTGTATATATTACAATGTTTTGTAAATATAGCAATGAAACATAATCTGATACAAGCACTTCTCGTAATATAAAAATTTCAAATACGGAGTGTCAATAAATTAATTGATTAATTAAAAACAAAAGAAATACCTACTTACATTAATAGACAAACTACAACAATAGCATGAAAATGTAAACCCTTTATTCTTATAAAAGCGATAGCCGCGGCGAAAGTTTTACATTGTAGCCTATATATACTTCCAAGCAATCACAATCGCTTATTTTTACCTTAACACACGGCTTACCTCACACACGCAACGAAGCAAACGTCCCGGCCGGCGATCGATGCCAGCGGGCTCGCGCTTGTGCAATAAAAGCCATCGATGCTCTAGATCGCGCTTGCGGCCACCCCATAATACCCGGCTTATAACGCGCACATAAACGTGCCCCGGACGGACGATCGTTATTTAACCGCTCCGGTTCAATGTCCCCCCCAGCGCCAATCGGGCCGCAGCTACCGCACTATGCAATCGTGGCGGCGCGACATCGCGAGCCCTTTCACCACCGACCGGACGCACCCTGGAGCCGAAGGAGATCGTCGCCGGAGGTCGTTCAGAGGGTCCGCCTGGCCCTCAAAGAATTGTGCGGCAGCGTCGGGAGTCACAGCAGCCTCAACTCCGCCAGAGCTAACCGGTTGAAGGTCGATTCCAAGCAGCTCCTCTGCATCCATCCCTCCTGCTCGGATTTCAACTTTAGGGACGACATCGACGACGACGAGGAAGACGACGACGATGAAGATTGGTTTACGGCGTGAACTTTAATTTAAACTTTCGACAATTCAAAAATTTATTTATTTCGAACACTTGAGGAAAATGAAGTAAATAAACGTCTTAAAACCTTATTTTTTGTTTCAACTTTTTCGCTGCTCGCCGAATATTGCTTGGGTTAAGTATAGCAAAACTGTGCCTAACTTACCTGATGGGAGGAATACTATCATTTTATTACGAATTATTGGTTCGAGTAAAATTTAGTTAAAAAATATAAATTACCATAGAAAAACGTTGATTTGTCTGCTTTACTAATATCATAATTTTAATAAGTAGAAAGGTTTCTCAGTATAAATTAATAATTATTTTACGATTTTAATTTATTAACTATTTTATAAAACAGTTTAAAAATTTATATGTCGTTACTGTAAAAACACTCAGAAATAAAATAACACGAAAAGATCAAAAGTGTAAAGTAAACGAGGGAGCTTCAAAGGAAAGCTTAAGTTAATTTAACAATATATATGTATACGCAATTAAATGAGCTGCGAATCGCGTGAGCAATCAAGGTATTCAGTGTGGTCGTCATCAAGATATTGATTTCTCCTTGACGTTGTTGATTTTCCGCTGAAGAAAAAGGGTAATGAGAAAATTACTTAAGTACCGAAAGTTCAGTGAGAACTTAACACTTCACGTTATGGTATCGTTAAGTGTAATTAACATAACTAGTGCTTAAGCATTATTTGAAATAAGATTTGTTTTTGTTTCATTATTATTTTAGTCTCGATAGATAATTACTGGTTTAAAAAGCGGGATTGCTGAAAGCTGGAAAAATTATAAAATAGAATGAATTAAGATTTTTAATAAAACCAACTAAATTGTTAAAAGAAGTACATTTTTATTTATACTATATTCATTAAAAAATGTATCCTAGTCTATTTTGTATAAATCTTCCATTTCGTTCCGAAATATATTACAAAAAATATTCTACGTACATTTTCTAAGCTTAAAAAAAAACATCAATAAGATGTTCCACTCGTAACATTTTATGACACGAACGATCGAGAAAGATTAGCTTTATTAATTCAAAACGAATGGCAGGCGGAAAAGATGTTTTTTTCAATGAAATCAGATGACGTACACCTTACCGGGCCGTGAGAAAAAAAACTCGGGCACAAAAAACAAGTACGCCAGTGCGAGGAAGTACTTGGCCGAATGATGCGAAGTTAAAAAAAAAAAAAAGTCGGATAAAAAGCAGAAAAAGGCTAAATGAAACCGACAATGCCGCAGGCCAGACGAGCGCCAGCCGTTCCAGTTTTGGCACTTTCTTCAGTACCGCCGCGGCCGAGGTCATCCTGTTTCTCGTGCACGACAATGGCTCGCCCAATGGCTCCGCGGACGCCTGTCAATGTGAGGTAATGGTCGGCGCCGTCTATTTGGGCTACGCCGTCCTCGCCGGCTTCAATGTTGCCGAGATCGCCGACGTGACGCAGAGGATCGTTCGGTGCTCCGTGATTAACCTGCGAAAGATGATTTTCGATGCTTTGGGTTGCGGCTTTAAATACTCGTTTTTTCGTTTCTCGTTTTGATCCCGGTTTTATTTTATTTTGCAATTTTTATGAGCAAGTAAACGCAAACGTGGGGTTAAAAGTTTTGTAATCTTTCTTCAGGACGTTGTAAGCATTAAGTAAATCTGACGAACTTCGATTAAGAGTGCTATGATGAACATGGTGGGAAACGCTCTTGAATAATTCTGCTTAATGATGATGAATTACTGGTTAATAATTCATTACGAAGCACTTTTCTTTATTAGATGCATCAGAAATAACCAGTGTTAGGTTTGATCGTTAAAAAACACGTTCTGATTATATTGACAAATTAATTCTCAGATTTTTTTATTTCAAAAGGTCAAAAATTTCAAAAAAAGATTATAAACAGAATTTAACAGTGTCTACAAAATCTAGAAAATGAAACTTCAAACTTCGTAACGATCTAGTTTTTTAAAATTTTAAGAAGGATAATAATAATAAGAATAAAATTTTATGCTGAAATAAACTTACCAAGTAGGGGTTGAAATGAGGCCCAGCGGAAGCGCAGCCTTTGCTTAAATCACCTTTTTCATGAACGTGGAAGCCGTGAAGACCTTTAGTTAATCCTGAAATTGTTCCGTAAATTCGAACTCCGTTGGGAAGTTGCTCTAAAGTCAGGAGTCCACGGGGACCGTCGACGGGATTTCCATTGCCATCGAGAGCTTTAAGTTCTACCATTGCTTTTAGACCAATAGACTGAAATTTTTCATTCAACAAAGAAAAATTGATTTATTCTTAAATTTCTTTGCAAAAGCACATTTTTTAAGATTTTATGTAAATAATCCCTTGCTAATTGCAATAGCACTCAATGAATTTCTTGTGACATGGTAATGTACTAGAAAACTATATGTATGAGTTACATAAATTTTATTTTAAAAACATACTGTTTTAAGTTCAGTTGAATGTTTCACCTATACAATAATCAGTAAAATCAGTAAAAGATTTCAGTAATAATTTGAAAAATTTTTATCAAATACATTAGCAAACTGACTTGAAGAATAAGACTTCACATTGCAATTAAAAACTAAATTTAATAGTATAGCTTTTTCATAAATATTCATGCTTACCACTTATAAATAGATAGGCAAGATTACAATTTTACAATTCACTTTGCAAAATTTCATAAATAATCGTTTAACTTTACTATTAAAGTAATAATAATTTAATAAAATTATTTATTAATTATTTTCTATGAAGCTATATAATAAAATTTACAGCTTATTGTATGAAAACAATTTTTTTCGTGTGATTTATGATCATGATGAAATCAGAATATAAAAATAACATTACTGGAAGCTGTTTGTATTTTGATTTAATAACTTGAATTTACGTGTTTTAATTCAAAATAAAATACTGTTCAAGTTATACCTATAAATAAAAATTACTTTTTTTATTTCGCTCGTGAAGGGAACATAATTCATGTGTTTCATAAAGTAAATACAAATATGTCTAAATTTCCTTTCAAGCTACTTTAAATTGCTTGTTTTATATTTGAAATTGTAGGAAAATCAGAATAATTAAATTTAATTTTTCATAAAGTAAAATTAATGGCAAAACGATATTTATATTAAAAAATATATATATTTAAATTTATTAACTACATTTGCAGCATTCGAGAATCTTGTAAACCTGTCAAGATGACATTTATAGATTTTCCAAGAATCAATTAAATATTACGAATTTACATATGTTTATTTTGACTCAGCATGTAGTATAAATAGTTTATTAGTTATTTTTTTATTCAAAAGTAGTAAGTAATATTAGTGCTTCCATGATTGAAATGAAGAGTTTATAAAATTTCTTATATGAATAGTAAATACATAAGACTAATAATAACACTCACGTATAAATGTAATCTGTATTTTCTGTAACTACAATTTGACCAATCATATAAGAAAACATTAATTATTTTTCTCAGATTTTGTTATTTATAGATTCTTAAAAAAAATGTTTATAGCTACTGTATTTTCATAAATATATTACTATTGATCCAGCGGCAATGAGTCAGTCAAAAATCTTCTTTTTATTCAACTTCTTTATGTATTCGAAAAAAATTAATGGCTAAAAAATTCTTAGTAAATAAAAGGATTAAACTTATATAAATTAAAAACTGTAATACTAATTCTAAATCTACTTCCAATTCTAACAGCTACAATGTGCAAAAGTTCAAAACAAATTAAAAAGCAATTACATTAAACTACGTTCTAATATTCATTCCAAGAGGAAGAAAATATGTCGACAATATTCGTAAAAATCAAACAAAATATGAAAAAAAGAATTTATTTAATGCAGGTGCTCACAAACAGATACGGTTCCATGTAAACCTCGTAAAGATTGCTTCTGCCTCCTGGATAACCCGGTAGACTTCTTATGAAAAGCGTCCTGTCCTGTATGGTCCCCATCGCTTTTTCGTCAGCGGGAAGAGCCGCAACAGCGTGAATTAGAAAAACTCCTACCAGCAACCGCATCGTCGTCGTCGTCATTTTTCTGGCTCTGATGTGCAGTTTTTGGAGTTTCTGCAACGCTTCCACTTTTCCTCAACTGTTCTCGTCTAATCACGCGCAGCGATTTCACTGGTTAAAAGCTTTCCGCTATTTTTCCCTTTTGAGGCAACGGCAAGAAAGAGGCACTTAAAATAAATCGCCTTTGTTAAACCGCGACGTTTCGCAGACGCCTAGCGTGTGCGCGTTGCTTCAGTAGCGCGCCGAGCGAGCGGGCAAAATGACTCGCGGAAAAGCGGCTTTGATCTTTAAGAAAAGCATTCGCGCGCGCTCCGCTGGATTACGCAACGTCGAGGGAGCCTCGCGCAAGAAGGTTCATCGGGTAACTGCGATGCGTTACGGGTCCGTACGCATATAAATATACGCGCGGATCGGGAGCGCGTGTGTGCGCGCGTGTGCTCGAGTCGAAAGGACCTGCGGAGAAGCCGTATATAAGGACCTTGGTAGATCGAGATGCGCGCCGAGGAGGTGGAAGGAGCCGATGGACTTAGGAGTCGCGCGTAGATTGTTGCACTTGCACTTGCCGGCTTTTGCCGGTTAACGACGCTTTTGCGTAATGTCCCCGGGTACTTAGAGACAACGAGAGCGGAGTGAAAGCGCACGCTCGCGAGAATAAAAGCTGAATTTGCGTAGTAGATGTGACCAGATACAGACTAAGGTGAAACGTATGTCGCTCCGGGCTGAAGAAAAAGTTGCCCGGAGAACTCGAGCTTAGCTGATATATAGGTGTGTGGGGATACCGTTCAGGTCTGAAATGAGAACCTGTTGGCCGACGACGTTTCTATCACACTGCGGATGTGCTCGTAACTTGTCGTTTTCTAGCCGTGGATTACCTTCAATTATTAGATGCACCTGCAGCTTTTATTATCTTTTTCTTTTCTTCGAGCAGACTTTGAAAATTACACCGAGCTTACAGAAAAATCAGGTTAATGGCTAAGAGGAGCAGGAGGGCGTCAAGAATTTCCGATTGCAGAAAATGCACACTTTGGTCACGCGATCTATTATTATTCGGTGAGTTAAGCGAATATTCTTGGATCGAAGGAAGTTTCCTCCGTTTACAGTCTTTAAGTCATTCTTTTTGATTATAAAAAATTGGTAATATTTTTGTTTAAGTGTTGCCCAATTTAATAATGCTCCGATACGTTGATAGATATAATTAATATAGTAAAAGATAGCTATAATATATATAAAAGAAACAAAATGTACTCTGAATTTTTTGTACTTGCTTGAAAATATTATATTGGGTCAAAGACCTAACCAAAAAAGCGCAACACCCGAGTTAATTGAACTGACAATGAAGGACCTTTCGGCTCATAACCCAAGACTTTTTAAATGACTGAACTAACGCCGGCCTGTTAAATATTTACATTTTTCAAGGATAAAAATAATTGGTTGAAAATTTCAATGAAACTTTTATTTTTTAGGCCTAAAAAGTATTTTAAAAAGAAAAAAATTGTTAACGTGTTAATGCGCGTATTTGTTACTTAGGAAATCAGTGCGAATGAAGTCATCAAGCTGCTGTAGCTATTTGTGTATTATATTATATAACATTTATATTTATTTTGAATGAATCTATACGTTGATCTGTCCTGTACAATCCTTTTAATAAAAAATTTTTTATATTTATAAAACCTTGTTGACTTTTTTCTAATAATGCCCATCATTCTATAACAACAACTTTTCTTCCGTAAAAACCGTACACATTTATTTTTCACTAATATATATTATTACGTAAGATAAACTTTCTTTATAAGTAAATTTTATTAGAAATTGAATGTTGCAGCAAATGAATTAATGCAAGACAAAGTACAAGCAGCCTTGAAAAAATAAAGTACTTTATTTATTAATTAGATAGCACTCAATGATTTCCTTTGCCAATTACGATGTGGGGATTACGGACAATGAACGACCTCAAACGTGCATTAGCATCTGTCTTTCTTTCAGCAACTAAATTTTCTTTACTGATCAATGATAAAACACTCAATAAATTCTTAAAATTATGCTCCCTTGTTTGGCTATTTTGATAAAGACTTATCGTTTACGATTTCCGGAAAGCTACATTGCAATCGACACGTAGGTAATATAAGATAGACGTGTCGATCGGGATGTTACGTTGATTGTAGACTGATTAGATTTTTATTAATTTATTACCAGATTATCTGTTATATTGAATAATCGTTTCAATCGTTTTATGAAATACATTGAAAACGAAATATTATCAACTTGAACATTGGAAACGTTTGATGAAGCCTAGAAAAATGTAAAAGAGTTAATTTGCTCATTGAACTACGAATTTGGAGATCATTCTGTCCTTGTATTAGGTATTCAGTGAGGTCAAAATTTTAGAATTCGCTTAAGGACCTTGAAAAATCTATCATTGAATTGCTTATTGACTTTAATGATCTCAGTGCGCTACTCTACAAGGATACATTTTACAAAACGACACAAAAAGATTTCTGGTTACTATCTTATTATTCTACTATATATAAATATTATCTTATGTAACATTGTATAATTTCAGAAAACAAGAAAAATATTATTTAATAATAAGGAAATTCCAGAAATTAATTCTTTTATGTCATAGTATTACAAATACGCAAAAACAAAAAGTAAATTGATTTCATTTGTTTGCGGGAAAAAATTCTGAACTTGTTTCATATATATGTATAATATTAAAGAATCATACACTGACAATGAGTCAAGTTTGAATGTTAGCTGAATGCTTACTATATTTGCTTAGGTAGATTTACTTACGTAGCATAACATTAAATCATTGAACCAGGTTAAATAAATTCTCACCTTTTGAGAAAAAAATTTTGTATAAATTATTTGTACGAAGCTTGAATGTTTAAGTTAAATTACAAATATTTTATTTTTGATTTCTAGCTATGAAGTAATGTATACTATTTTTAAATAATTCACGACTGCATTTGTATTTATTGTTTTATTCGAGCAAAATATATAATAAATCAAAACTCGAATGTTGCAAAGTACGTAATTATCGCCGCCTGGCAGCACTTGCAATTAGCCTGCCCGAGGGAAAAGTATGAGAAACATGCAAGTGGGAGAGGAAACTCTGCGAGAGATTTAGAAGCGGTGACTGCACTTCTCTCCTCGACAGTATGACTAACCTTGATACAGTAACGTCGAGGCGTCGCTAAAAAGCCGGAGGAGGGGTAAAAGAGGCTCGAAGGCCTCTACGCACAGGTATGCTACCTGCCCGGAGCAATCGTCTCGTCTTATAACGAATTGTTACTTGTGGTTTGCTTTCAGTTTCTTTTTTGTCGGTTAACTTGCGTGTACTAGTTTTTCGAATTTGCTATATTTTTTGTACTCGCGAGCCGCGCCCTGGGTGTGTTTCTATTGTAAGTGTATAGCTTGTGCCTGAACAGCGGCGCTTGAGCGTGAAGCCAAACTTGTGAAATCTGTGTGACATTAGGCAAATGAAAAAATATTGCAGTGTGCAAGATTAAAGCAGTGTCATTGGGCTTCGAGTTTTTTACACTAAATAATCGGTAAGTACAAACTTGTTACTCTGTTTACTGATAATTTGTCTAAGTTTTTGTTTGTCTAAGATGGCTAAGTGTTCGCTGCTTTATACAATATTATTTTACTTTACTTATATTTTTGAAATATTATTGAGACTGTGAAGGCGTTAATTATTTTTTTACAAGTTCAATGCAAAGTACTATTGGAAAATTTACATTTACTTTACATACATTCACTTTACGTTTACAAATTCTTGCAACTTATTTTTTATGATATTTTAAATAAAGATCATATGCGAATCTATTTGTGTAATATAAAAAAATTTTTTATGAACAACATTTCCGGTGCTTAATGTATGCGAATTGTTACGTGAGTAATAAAAGGAAAAGGCATAGGATTTTTGAGAAGGGAATTCCAAATGATTGACACACGTTTGATTTACTAACTCTTGATTTATTTTGTCGAAATTCTAATTCTCAATTAAATCGCAATTCGAGGCTCCCGATTAATCCCCTACGGGCATTCACGAGATTTTAACCGAACACGCGTCGCGAACAGAGAGAAAGATTGAAAATAAATATAGGTAAAATATTATACAAAAATTTTACGTGAAAAATTTACCCTTCTCTTTTCCAGTAAGGTTTTACATCACTCCAGTGCACTCTGCCTTTTTGCTTGTTCGATTTCGCTGTCCACTTATTGCTCCAATATCCTCTCAGCTCAGCTTTGATTTCGCTTTGATTTTCCCTTGGTTTCAACGGCAATTCGAAGAGAGCGAGAGCGCTCGAGATCTTAAATAGGGGGAAAATGATTAATAAACATTTTCCTCCCTCAAGACACTTTCTCTCTCTCTCTCTCTCTCTCGCTCTTAATACACAATTTTTTTTCTTAGAACTGCGCACTTCGAACGAATTTAAAAATGGAAAACATTTTAAAGCGTTAAGTAACACGAATTATTAACATATTAAATGATAAGATATGAAAATAAAAATAAAAAAAATGTTGGGTTATTAGAATTTCGTGGTAATCATTTTTTATTTGTTAATAATAAATAACTCAATACATTTTTTCTTTTCTCAAAAAGAATAAGGCACGGTAGTAATTAACTTTTTTTGAAAATAGTTTCAAAAAAAATTTTAATATAATTAAATGTATTAGAAAATATAATTGCGGATATGATAAACTTTCCACAGCTTTTAAAAATTCTGTAATTACAAAATATCTTTTTTATTTGACGATTAAGGGATAATTTTAATTGACGAATTTGGAATTATATAAAAATTAGTACAAATGATCTATAGTAAGTTAGGAAAACTGGTGATGTTGTGTATTTGTTCTATTTTATGCAATAGAGAGTTTTAATTTTAGATCTTATGCAAAATAACTACAGATATATAATATATATATATAACTATGTAGTAGATACTGTGTACTATAGTAATATACACACTCGTGTACTATAGTAATATATTGTAATATATTGCACAAAAATTATACTTTTAATATAGTTTTAACTATTTTTTTAATTTTATTTATTCATTTATTAAACCAGAGGATAAATATAAAATAATTAAATAATAATAATTGCACATAAATAACACGTTACAATAGTAACCCAGCAGAGGAAAGTTTTTTCCTATTCGCTGGTCTGGCTCGATATAAACTAAAAAATTTACAAACTTAAAATAACTCATCACAGATATCTCTAAACATTATATGCAAATGCAGATCTTGTCTTAATTCCTAGTAACATAGTTACTAGATTAAGCCATTTGCGAATAATTGCATGTACAATATGTATTCTATTTATTCGTTTCCAATACCTAATCAACATTAGTTTTATTATATTATAAATCATGTTTATATATTAATTATTACTATAGTTTTTTTTTTTTATAAGAGGAGTTATGAACGTGTCATAGATATAAACTAATCTTTAATAAGAGATATTTATCAGATTATATAATTTTTCTCCTAATTTTCGTAGTACGCACATCTGCTGTTATATTAACAACTGCGTCTTCATTTTGACTACAGTATATGCATTTGCAAACAAAATACAATTCAGCATGACAGGAAAACTTATGTAACTCTTTATATAATAAAATGAACGCATGAATAAGTACACTTGAAAACAATTGCTTTACAAACGTAAAGGAATCATTTGCCAGCACTCAATAAGATAAACAATCATTTTAAAATCACATACTATATTCATAAATAGTATATGATTTCATAAATTTTTATTTTTAGTACATACTTTCCAAACTACATAAGAATAATATTTTTTGTTTTGACTTATTTAAACAGCTGATTAATTTTTTAAAGTAGTTTTTAAAAGCAAAATATTTACTTGTCTCAAGAATTCTTTCAGATGAATTTTTCTGAACTTAGCTTATTGTATCTATACACACTTCGCAGACATTTTGTATAAAGCATTGTACTTGATATAATTGGGACGGTACATTAACGGATAAAAGTATTTGAACAACTTTTACTTCATTCATTAAGTTTTATTTTGCTTAAGATTTTACAATGATACTTAATCTGTAGATACAGTGCATTCTCTCAAAAGGGCCGCGATGGGACCGGAGGGAATAGTTATTCCACGAATTGAGAGTCCCCCACCACTAGCCCATCACGGTAGACTCGATGCCGAAAAAGTTGACTGTCTCTCAAAAGGGCCGCGCTCACTCGTGC
>UCOM01004104.1:0-13901 GCA_900474385.1 Ormyrus pomaceus
ATTTATATTTAAATTTTGTTAGCTTTTCATTAAATTCTAAAATGAGCATATAAAAATAAAATAATAATAAAAACGAGATAATAATGGAGCAATAAATTAGTTAGGAGGAAGCTAACTGCCAATGACTTGGCAGCGGTTTTTTATTATTAGATATTAGATATTTATCTATATCTTTCCATATAAATGGACTGTAGATTGAAAGATATCATAATCGAACGGCATTGATCAAATGGAATAGTACGCTACTTATGTTGTCAATTTTAATTAACGTAACAATTTTAATTAACACCCTGTACTTGTGATCTATATCTGGCACAATTACTTAACGCTGTCAGTACGTACATGCCTTATCTCTGATTTTTGCAATCATTGCACCACTGCTGCTCGTGAACTTGGCCACCTAAGGACCTTGAACCATCGGATATTTTCATTATTGTTCTTTCTTCAACCAAGCAAGATGTCTGTTTAGATATTGATGAATGATATTTTATTTACAACGTTCGAGAAGACGAATTTATAAAAATGATGTTTTGACGCGATTAGAAAACATGTTCTTTTATTATGTTATTGTTAGTTTTCACAGCGATAAAAATGTCTTGTACTGAAAATTTACAAAACTTATTTATGGAGGAAAATGTATTATTTAACTAATAGCTAATTTAAAGTATAAATCTTACAAACACAATTTTCAAAATCCATTAGTATCGTGAATGATTATAATATATATAATGAATAACGATAATGTAGTATCTTTATTCAGTAACAACTTCACAAATCTTAATAGAACCGATTGGATGCAACTTTCTAGGTAGAAAAGACTCTTTACTTCGACAAAAGTGGAAATGATGGTTTTTAATCGTGCTAATGATGTTTATTATAAATGTGAATATATTAATGATTAAATAAAGAGACTGAATTCTAAAAAAATAATTGTATTTATTATATTTTAAAACGTAATACTTTTCATACATATTTATACATATACATTTTAAAAATCTCGATAATACAAGTTAATTCGTAACTATTATAAATTTCAGAAATTACAGTACTAAATCAGGATGGTTTTTCAAATTTTCTTCAATCCACTTATCAAATCGTTGCACCATTTTGTCGGACATAGCCTCCTTCCACTGGCCGACGTTGCCGTTTCTTATGAATTTACCCACAGGTTCTGAATCTCTCACGGTAACTTTACTTCTTACGAATGCAATGGTTCTTTCGCGATTCACCGATGGATTATTTTTCATTTTATTAAAATTCAAGTGATCCGTCAACAGATCAATTTGTTCCTCTGTTAAACTTTTGCCCAAAAACGCGGTTGTCCTTCTTACTATCAAGGGCAGATTCTGAAATAAAATTGTTCTAAGCTTTATCATCCTTTATTAAATGCTAATAGTAGAATTATTAAAATCATAATCCAGTTTTTACCGCTTTCATATCCTCGAACCTCAAAAACAGTAGGTTTTCGGCACTCCTCTTCTCCCAGAAGCCAAGAACATGATTCCAATACGGTCCGTAATTAACTAAATAAAAAAAATCCATCAACCCCTGCATCCTCTTGGAAAAAAACTCTAAAATTCATTACCTCTGTCCCCCAAAAAGAGTTCGCAAAACTGCTCAAAAGTCCCGCAATAGCCCTCCAGCAGCTTCGAATGGTGATAGAACGAGATGCAGACGTCTTTGGGGTTCCTGGCGACGTAGACTATCTTGGGCTTCCTCTCGCCGGTCCTGATCTGACGAGGGAGCAGGTTGAACGGCAAGTGGCACTTGATGTATCTGGGTCTGGGCATTTTTGCGCAGTACTCGACGCTCTTCGTCACCCATTCCGGCGACTCGGCGGCGACGGCGGGGTCCCGAAGCGCCAGTCGAGCGGTGGCTATCGATCCTGTGAATCTGAATTTTGGGACTAATTATGATGTGTATTCTTTTGAATTGACAATTATTTTTTAGTGGCTAAATTAGATTTTGGTCGGTTTTGGTGGTCATTTAAAAAGAGTCGGTTCATGGTGTAAATAAAGACTAAGTTTTTTTTCTGATCTAAAGAATCATATTAGTGCAATATTAATAATTATTTCAGTAAAATAAGTAAAAAAAATTAAAAAGTAACTTTATCTAAAGTTTAAATAAACATTATAAGAAAACATTGAAAACGTACTCTAGAAAAGGGAACCTGTCGTTAATGTAACATTTGGCGCTTTCTAAATTAACGTCGTGGGTGATGCCCCATACCATTTCTTGGGTCCAAGTAGTACCTGTAATAAATCATCAGCGTTAAAAACCAAAAAAATATGGGGCTGCCGACTAGATCGAGAGTTTCAAGTATTTGAAAAACTCGGATATCCGAAATTCGAATAGATTCGCATATTAAAATGTCTGGGTATAGTTGGCAGCCCTAAAAAAATATATACACAGAATTTTAGAAAAATTCTGATAAATACTATATATTACTAGTTTTATAATATTTAATAAAGAATTTACCAGAAAATATTTAATAGACAAGAAGTGCATTACTAGAAAACAGATAAAGTTGATTTTTTTGCAAAAGTTGCAAGCACCGATGAAGATTATTTTTTTCTGTACTGACATTATATAGATTACCTGATTTTTGAAAACTGCACACCCATACATCGTCGTCGAAAACTTCGAAATTTTCCACTGCATCAGCGATGCTTTCGTATTCTTCAGTCAAGAAGACATTGTCAACTCTCACGAATTTTGTTCGAACTTTTTCGCTTAAGGTTTCAACAGCAAGACAGTCCAAATCGTCATTCATTTTTTAGACTTCTAAATTAAAAATTAAGATTTTTACACAATCGTTTACTATTCAGCATTTTTTTTTATGAAAGCATTTTATGCAAACGTTAGTAACGTCAATTTTTCAAATAATTTTTCAAATTTAAAAAATAGAACCATTTTCATGGTTTTTGGATATTGTATTTACAACTCTCGAGTATAGAGCAATTTATAAAATTGCGGTGTTTTATTTTAAATTAATGCATAATTTTATAAAATATATAAATATAAATTGTATTAAAATATCACGTTTTTTTTTCTTTTTCATAAAAGCATAAAACAAATATAAGTACCGCAAATTTTTCAATGACGCAGTAATTCATTTTCAAAAATAATAAATTTAAATTATGATTAAATATTTTTACACACTTTACATGAATAGACAACAGACTGTATGTGATAGATGACTTACATGACTGGTGTATAACGAAATTAATCAAATTAACGTTA
Organism: Ormyrus pomaceus; assembly: GCA_900474385.1. Taxonomy (NCBI): domain Eukaryota; kingdom Metazoa; phylum Arthropoda; class Insecta; order Hymenoptera; family Ormyridae; genus Ormyrus; species Ormyrus pomaceus. Next base: position 3,244 of record UCOM01004104.1, read on the forward strand.
GTCTAAATATAAATGAACTGTATTAACTTAGCCAGCATAGCGCTGACCGAATTTGTATATATTATGCAACAAATCTTTTTACAATACAATGCAATACACTTTAGATTTTATAAATTAGTTTGTAACTCATTAAATAAATCGTGGTTTTATTATTTGATTGCAATAAAAATCAGCTTTTATTGAAAAATTGTTTTCATTGCAATCTAATGGTATTATTTTTTAATATTCTCAAAGAACACTGAACCCCGAAAAACAGAAAAATACATGTTATAAAAATTTCCGATTTTGACAAATGGGCTTCACTACTCACTGAATATTCTATAGATGAAGCGCAAACAATACTACAATAAATGTGTAGCAACTTGTTCCAACTGAATTAATAATGGTCAACTTTCCTCTTATAAAGTCAGTTTATCTGATATTCCTGAATTGATTTCGCGATTTGCGAATATTCCACGAAGTATTGGAGGGAGTTGAGAGGGATATACTTATCTTTTCTAGTACGAACTTTCCATTGCTTCAGTGAAAGAATAACCTAACAGTTACCTAGTCCCTCTACTTTTCTCCCGAAAAATATATGAGTTTTTAAAAACGTTAGTTGATAACTTAAGAAAGTGTTTATACAATTATTGATTCGGCAACTTTTCGGAAATTTTTCGGGAAGTTACAATTATTACCTTCTTCGTGGCAATTTTTAATTTCGTATACAATTTACACGTCGTCTAAAGTGTGTCCGATCTCGCAGTTGAAAATGTAGCAATTATAATCAAGAGAGACGTTTCGTGTAACACATAGACTTACAACGTCTAAGTCAATACTGCATTGATCGCTTGAAGATAAATTCTGATTAATTTCAAAATTGTTATTACATTTTGAACTAAAAAGAAATTTCCATCGCCGTTTCAGTGGGAAAACTGTTGACATCAGTAGGAAAAGATATTAATCTACGCTTACTGTTTATGATAAAAATAAAAAATTAAACTTATCTATTTCCATGACTATTAGTCGTACAATTAATTTAAATGTTCGTTGGAAAAATTATTTGTTAAATAATATATAAAATAGTAACATGATTTTGGTTCTGGTTTTGGTTTTGAATGCTAATACTTTATTGGAGGCACCACTTGGACACAAGAAAAGATGTGGGGCATCACACATGCTACCTTGAAATGAATAAAAAAAAAAAAAAAAATTTATGTAAAAATTTAATCAAGGAACAAATTGATTTGTTGAATAATCATCAATTGATTGAATAATCCGTCGGTGAATTGTAAAAGAACCATTGCATTGATCGTAAGAAGTAAAAATGCTGGTAATATTAAAACGACAACGTTGGACAGTGGAAAGAGGGGTAATTTGTGACGAAATGGTACAATGGTTCGATAAGTGGACTGAAGAAAATTTGAAAATCATAACATTGCGATGTTGTACCCTAATCTTTTAAATTGGAAGAAATTATTATGACAATTAAAACATAACGATGATAATAAAATTGAAATAACGTGTAAGAAAATATTTTCTTCCTTTAATATATTAACGTAGTAAGTTAAAGATATTATTTTCTTTGCATTATTTATTTAAAAATAATTATTTAAACTATTCTAATATTTAGTTTAAGTGGTAATTGCGAACAGTTGATGACAACAACGCTTCCCAAATTTTTCCGCGAATTCGAATGTCTAAATAAAAAATTAATCAATTTGAAAACCAATAAAAAAAGTGATATAATCTATTTTTATAAATATTTATAACTTAATTAAGCATCCCTTATTATTCTTGCTATCGTGCAATGATAACTGATATTTAGATTCTACTGCTTATAACAGAAATTGAAATTTTAAATCTGCAAGCGTTGCGTAGCGTAGTGGTAAAGCGTTTGCGTTGTAATCCGAAGGACGCGGGTTCGCGCCCACCTTAGGGCGAAATTTTTCTGCGATTATTTCTATTAGATTAATTAATTGTGACCATTAAATGTTCAAGCGTACGTAATTTGCGAATATATCTATATAAATATGTATAAAAATAAATATATGTAACAATAAAATAAATTACGATAATATCAAGTCATATACTAGAATCAAGAAAATCAACGGATTAAAGCAAGAACAGAACAATTTTTTATTATTTTTTGTGCACAGAAAAAAAAATTACTATATTCAAGAAAATATTTTCTTGAATTAATATATCTTGTACTTGGAACAAAATTTAACTGTTTTATTTTAATAGTACAGTTTCTTACTTTCAGAAAATAATTTCTTATATTAAGACAACGAATGCCTTTTTTTCGTAAAATATTTGTTACATTAAAGAAAATATTTTCTTAAATCAATATTTCACGCTCTTCAAGCAAGATGTGGTTATTTTATTTTAAGAAAATAATTTCTTAAAGCAAGAATATAATTTCTTAATATAAGAAAAAATTTACTGGTATTGAATAATTAATGAGCTTAATTCTGTAAAATGTTCGTTTTATTTAAGTAAATATTTTCTTATTTTTAAACTTCATAGTTATTGATTTAAGTAAATATGAGCTTACGACAATCAAATACAATTTTTTTCTTAAATTAAGTAATATTTTCTTAAATATAGTAATTTTTTTTTCAGTGTATCAGTTCGTTAAAGGTATGCGCGCACTGTTAAAAATTTACGTTTGATTTTTCAGTAAAATGTAGCTGAAGCTTTTTTTATATGTATACGTATATGAACAATCATTTACACAAAAAATGAAGATTCATGCACGAGTTATTGAAATTTCAATATATGTATATGAAAATTCATACAAAATAATATGGTTAATAATATAATGAAATAAATAATCTTTTCACACATAATAATTCTTTTTATTATAACTGTACCTAAAATAAATTTCAAGTAGTGAACAATAGAAATATATCTAAGATCAATTATGAAAACAGACTTTATTAATAAAATAAATTTAACAAATTGTATTAATCTTACAGCGACGTATATAGGATAGTATAACTAATAATATAATGTTAATGAGAAACTCATTGTAATGATGTTTCAGATTATTTTACACAGTACGTGACAATAATAATTCTTTAATATATCAAAGAATTGAAAATTAAACCAGTTTTCCAATAAAATCTTTTTCAGTCATTAAAAATTGAATTTTCAATCACCGAACGTAATTGAAAGTATCTGAATTTCCAAAGGATTTTTAACAGTGTGGGTAAAAAAAAGGTATGCTCAAAGTATAGCGCAAGTAAAATGGTTAATCAGTGTGACAATGTCTAAAAAAAAAAATCAAAATTCTAGGAAGCACTCTTTTCTAACCCCTTAATTTAGCCGCGTCCAGGAGGTCCGAGAAAAAGTCAAAGCCTTTCCAGTCGAGGCACTTACCGCTGCAATCGAAGACCTCGAGAGCGAGCGAGTGTATACTTTGAAGAAAGGTAAAGGAGTACTTACGTAGATGCAGATCAGGCAGACGAGCGCCGAGAGCGTGGCGAAGACGCTGACCGTCAGCACCCCCGTGTAGAGCGCGGCAGTCAGCTTGCCCTCGTATCTGTCGCGCAGCTCCTTCAGGCCCTCGTCGTTGTCTGCCCCGCTTCCGCTGTCCTCCTTGGTGCGCTCTGTCGAGGAGAACAGAGCTGTTAGGTGGCTAATTGTTCCATTAGAGTAGATCAACAATTTCTGATATTGAGGCTAACGGCTGGTTCAAGGTCATTAATAGATTTTTTATGGGCCCATAAAGTAAAGAAGGAATTTTCTCCCATTTTACCTCGAAGGTTCATTCAAGAAACGCTGATTTTCTTAGCACTTTTTTGACTAAACTTTTACAATTAGAAAATTAATTTAAAAAGATCGAATTTTAAATAATCATTTCGAAAGATTGAGAAAAAATAAAAATTGATTATTTTTTGAACTCTTCTTTCTACTAAAAAGTTAATATTAAAATAAATAAAGAAAGAACTTTCAAGAAATTTCAGAAGTTGATTTTTTACGCGTTCGGTTACTCGATATCTAATGAGTATCGAATTTTTATGGAGCGTAAAGTGCCGTACTAAGTGTCCATCTCGCTCATTTTACAAGTCGTTGGCTTTTAAGGCAGTTCGTGCACGTTGAGAATTGCTCTCTAATGTCAGCTTTTGCAGAGATCGCGTTTGTAAATGATAGACTTTAAAATTAAGCTGCCATTAATTCTGCTTTTTTAGTATTCTGGCATGTAATTATTAGTTTTGAATAATATATGAATAAATGCTTATTTTCTTTTTTATCAAATAGTTTACTACGTAATAGTAATTAAACTAATGTTTAAAAAGAGTTTTTTTAACGTCTTTACTGAAGCTGGTGCATTCTTATGATGGAATGAAATTTTAAGAAAATTTTAATTAAAATAAAGTTACGCAATTAACTTATCCTTATCCATATTACTTATAATTGCATTACTTCTGCATACAAGGTAGTAAATTTTAAGATATTTTATCTTTAATAAGAAAAATAATAAAAAATGTTTAATGATTTATAGGTCTCTAAGATCAAATAGTAAAATTTACTGCAGATTTATTAAAACATCTTTTATTTAATCAGATTTTCCCAAGTAAATAAATTAAACAAAGTGGAAAAGATAAAGTATGCAAATAAGAACTGATGGAAATAGCCATTTAAGCAGAAGTATGCGTCAAAAGTTTGGTTTCAAGATTCCAAATAAATATTTATCTAGTTTTTTGAATTTCATGAAGGGGAAGTCTTACGTAGTTTTTAAAAGTATAAATGTGTAACATGTGTAACATTGCCTCTCATGTTCCATAATATTCAGAAACAAGTGTGGTATTGATTTTCACTTCTCCTTGAGAATTTGTTTTCCAACGTGCTTGTGAATATATCAGCAGAATAAACATTTTATATGCATATACACGTTTGATGCAGTCTAAAACATTTCTCCCTTTTCACGAAAGAAATACTGGTTTAAAAAAATTTGCAATAATTTACACTCTTCGTTTTTATACTTCACAGAGAAAGCTTTTAAAAAACAGTTCTTGATTCTTAATTCACATAATTTTTATAAACATGCATTACTTACATACACTATTTATATAAAATCAAACATTTTCTAATAAACTTTAGCTTCATAATAGACCTTCCATAAAAAAAGTCCTCTGCAATTTCATGCGCCAATCGTAAAATCAGTTCACCATCAGAATAAGCTTTTAAGGCAAGAACGCTATAAAAAAAACTCCCTGCCATCAGATAACTTTCCGATATCGAACAGCAGTCTGAAGTGAGAGTGGAATGAAAGGTGCGTGAGTTCGACTCCAATTTACATAGGAATCGCCTCTGGAGCGCCGAAGGTCGCGGGGGAGTTCACTGGAATATCGCGCCGGAAGTTGGAATAAACGTTAAGAAAACGGTGGCAGAGGGATGCGTGACTTTTTCTACTTCATGTTTAGCCTGTCAGAGGTATTTTTATCTTCCATTTGACGCGATTCGTTAGGGAAATCTCGAGGTGACGTCATATTTTGTTTACTCTGGGAATATTTGAAAAATTTTTATTTTTAGACGGGATAAAGGTGGCAAAATTTATAAGCGAAAAATAATTTTTTTTTTTAATTACTTAACTGACATTCGAGAACAGCATTATGTAAGACAGATAGTATCTTTAGTTTTAATTTAACCGGTAATTTAAATTAACCTGTTTTAGAAAGTAGAACATTTTTTACAAATTTTTCCGATTGCTTAAGAAGCAGTAAAAAATTTAGAAATTGACTATTCCTTTACAAGACATCAGCTGTTTCTATTCTCTGAAAGCACCAACTTTTTGCAAACTAATATTAGGCTCGCAGACAATCCAGCAGGGAATTTCTCAAGAAAGCATAGAAAGTTTTCCAAAAATCAATAGCTGCTCTTGAACAGCGAGTGACGAGACCACGTGAAGCACAAGCAGCTTTGCTCGAAGATGCAAACAATACGGTGCAAGGTAAAGGTGCAGATAGGACGAGGAGTGGGCGAATCGAGGTAAACGGGGCGAGAATGTTCACGCACAAGTTTGTTGGGGAGACGTTCAGTCGCGACGTCGCCTAATAGAACAGTCCCAATTAACGGCGCAGGTGCTGCTTTCACTTATGGGGCTTGTCTAAATTCGGAACTTTGCTCGTTTATTTATTTATTTTTCGACACTGATTAAAGAGCAGCAATCTTTTATTTTCGAGGCTTTTTCGGTTTGAGAATCATTTTATTCTGCATACTTCTTCTTTTCACGCCAAACTGTGTAAAATGAATAGAAATTTGATAATTAGTGGCAAGATAACACAAGCGTAAATGCCATTATCATTCGTTAGCTCCAAGTTCACTAAAAGCACGTTCGTTTAATCCTAAATAATTTAATCGCATATTGAAACGTTACAGTCGAGTGCAATTTCGTATGCAAATGTCCTTACATCTCAAGAGCATTCCAAAAATCCTCCAATTTTTCTTGACAATTATTATAGACAAGTTTGCTCTCGATCGAATCGATCGATCGCGGCTATATCTGCGAGTTTTCCAAAAAAAAGCGCGTCGCTAACTGTGAGGAGGCTCGCGCATAACGCAAACAAGTTATAGACGCGCCGTAAGTGAATCTGCCGCGTCGGCAAGTTACCTCGAACGGCAGTTCCTCGTGAACTAGTTTCTTCGATACTTCGAATGGAATTATCAGTCGTTCGTTGATTTTCGCGCGCAGCCCGAGCAAAGTTCTAACGTGTGCAGGGTGCCGTTTGCCTGGTCGCACCTATTTTCCATTGACTTGTGGCTGGACTGGGTATCTTTCGCGACAGGATGGGGAATGACCCGTTTTGACCCGTCCGAATGCGATTTCGAGCGGAGTCGTAGGTTGCCAGTCGGCCTATTCTCTCGAGCTGTGCCTTTCTTTTTTCCTTTGAATTTTCAGTTAAAGTTACTGCTTATTAGTTATTGCTTATAAATGGAAATTTTAAATTAAGAATCGGCATTAGTTTAATAAATTAATATAATTAAAAACTTTCCAGGGTAAGAATTAAGATTATATAAGAATAAACCTTTTGGATCGATGTGTCAGGTTTAAGTGCTACGTTGAGACTAAAATAAAAAGATCCTTAAAAAGACACGTCGTATTAAAAATTGCAAACAATTCTTTTAAAATGAAAATTAAAAATAAAAAAGTTATTTTCGTAGTACGTAAAAAAATAAGAGATTAAACTGTTATATCTTCAAGTAAAACATTTAACACTTTTATTACAATTTTATATACGATTTTCAACATTTCGTATGAAAAGTGATCCGCTAAATTTGCACTCTTTTTTAAAAAACTTAAAAAAAAAAAATAAATAAAATAAAGTTTATTCCTCGTCTCGAGCCTCGCCTGGCAATATAAAAACTATAACGGCGTGTGTTTGTAACGGATTCGGCAATTTTTTCGTTCAAAGTCGACTTTCAAAGAGCAGTAAATTCATCCTGTGTTTCTTGGCCTCGAACCAAACAACCAGCTGATAGTCATAAATCTCTTAAAGACTCCTATATCAAATAGCCTAAGTGTAAATACGAACGAAAAAATGGCTGGCGTTTCAAATATAGCCTTCTCGAATTTTTGAACATATGATATCAACGCCGTACGTATCCAACTTACTGTATTGATAAAGATCTCGAAGAAAGTTTATTTTATTCTGAAGAATGCGAATGCTCGATTGGCTGTATCAACTAACTAAGTATTTTTGTTTACTCATAATGTCTGAGAAAATGTATATTCATATTTGAAGAGTGAGAATACTTTCGAGAAGCTTATAAATGTTGTACATTTTAGCATTTAGAAAAAAAATTAAACGCAAACTTTAAAGCACTTTTAAAACAGTTTCAAAAGAAGCTTTACTTTAAAATTGTTTTATTTTTGAAAAAAAAAACATTCATTCCTTTGATTTATTTAAGTGCATCGAGGATTCAAATCAAAGATTTAACCGACACGGCTGTTTCCAGCACATTAAGCAGCTGCCACGCTTGCTTTCAGCAGTTCAAATGGCAGGTAACCTGCAATTAATGGTGCATTACCACTCAAGCCCAAGCTACTAAAGACCCCTACAAAACAAGCCGCTGTTTAGAGCATTACTGGTTAGCTGTTGACATTTGAGTACAGGATTATAGCCATCTAAGGAGAAAAAACAACTTTCTGTGCTGCCAGAGGTTTATAAGAAGCGTAAATTTTCATTACTTGCTAAATTCAGCAGTAAAGCCAGTCAGGCTGACAAAAATGCGAATTAAAAGAAAAATCCCCCGATGAGACCAATTGGAAAATCAGGAAATTCAAATGCCCAAGCCGACAGTCGTAAATCCCCCTCAGAGCTCTACTTTTTCGATAGCCAATCCGCCGTTTGCGGAAATGCGAGCGGGCCGCGTCGGGTGTAAAAGTTTAACGAGTTGCAATCGCGCGTTTTCCATCCGCTCGGGTGGCCGAGGCCAATTGTCGCAGCTGCGTGCCGCGCTTTGCTCTCAGCCTCGCGGAGGAGAGGCGGAGGCGCGGCCAAGATCTAATTAACGGAACAGCACGACCTCGTAAAGCGACGGAGCTTCGGAGCTTCCGCGCCGTTCGATGAATCTCCATTCTCTGTCGAGAGTCTGCTGCGAGTGATCCTTTTTTTCTTCATTTTATTAGTTGGGTTTTTTTTTAAATTCTCAATATCGTATTCATTACTGGGATTAGGTCTGGTTATTTTATGGGTCGCGCTTTTAGATAAATTGGAAAAGCTTTTGAAAATAAATTTTAGATATATCTAAGTGCTCTTGGTATTTCTTTTTGAATTTTGATTTTTTTTAAATATGTGCGCCCTCAATTAAATCGTTTCCTTTAATTTACTTGCTTTGTACAGTTTACGTCAATGAAAGTAATCGTTAATCAGAGGGAATTTTTAGATCGGCAAAAGAAAATCTGACAATAAATAAAACGAATGATTAACTTTGTTTTCAAAAAATAAGATTTTAAAAGTATTCCTTTGCATTTTACAGAAACATTTTGCATTTTCCGGGATTTTACTTTATAAAATATATTCATAAGTAGTGATATTCCCATACGATAGTAGATGACTACACAACATCTAGAATTGTTCATATTCTACTACTAAATAAACATTCGTGGTGATAAATAAAAGCACAGTCGCATACGCATGCAGACAATAGCCTAGATCACAAAACATTAACAGCATCCCTCGCTAATTATTTAATCTCCATTCGATACAAATCAATTAATCAGCACTTAAAACGGCCTTACGGCGAGTAATAATGACTCTCGCGGTCAAGAGCTCGCGACGATCGGCGATAACCAATTTGACGAGGGTTATAACGCGGCCGGCTAATGCCACTTTGCACACGAGAGCCGCCCAGGAGATTTGTTCTGCGAACATTCGCTAAATGCATTTATCCTCCCGTTTCCGATTGCAAACAGTTCACGCTGAAAAGCTGCCGCGTTTTGCGGATACGAGATGTAGTGGGATGCATTATGAAAGGCGGAATTGTAGGATTTACAGTTATTATATTAGCTTTCGGAGTGAGTTTTACTTCACGTTGTTTTGTTACTTCTATTTTCCTGTGGAAGAATGTGTGAACTTACATTTTTTAACGTGACTATTATGGACAGAAAATTGGGATTTTCGTTAGTTTGTCCATACCATTTGACGTAATTTGACGTATCATCATCTCTAATGTTCAAACTATAAGCGATATTTGAAATAGAATTGTCGCAGATGAAAATTTAAGTAATGCTATTACAAAACTGCTTTATCACCAAGTATTCAAACGTTTTAGGTCAGTTTTGTCATAGCTGTTTTGATCGATATAGGAATTTCGCTTATCGACAACGGAATGTTTAGACAATATACTATACGTTTGGTCCGTAATTAATCGTACTTACAAACAGTGCATTGCCATTTCTGCAGGTTAAACAAACGAGATTGGAATTTGTTAATGCAATTAGAATTTCTCAGAATTCTGCATCAGTGGTTTAAAAAATAATCCGAAATTCTTACATGTATATAACGAATTACGAAAATAAAGTTGAGTTTTGTTTTGCTGCTTTTGCTTTTTTACGTTTTAATTAAATAGCGTCAATCTTAATGATGATTTTGCAGTGGCAAAAAGTTAATAATCTTGTTTTGTGTAAAAGGAGACATCCTTGGATTCTAGAAAACTGAAAATGAAAAACACAATAAATTCAAAATACTAAAAAAAATTATTTTTCAGCTAAACTTAGTAATCTGAAATTAGAAAGGATCTTCAAAACTTGTCGAGAATCAAATTATCAAATGAGTATAATATTGTCTGAGTATTATTTTAAAATCATCTGACCACAAATGTCTTAAATAATGGTTGTTTAAAGACATAAATAAATGACGGATATTCTAACTTTAGTACAAGTGATTTTTATAGTACACGAGCAAGATCATGCGCGCTTCGCGCGCCCTTCTTACTTTCTGATATCTAATCACGTATTAAATATCTAACTATTTTTATTTATATCCATTTGTTATATAAATTTTATATAAATTTTATTTAATTCTACGCAATAAACCACGTAAAACGTGCTATTACTTTTGAATGATAAAATTAGTTTCATGAAAACTTTTCTTTAGTATTAAATTTAAGTTCTTAATCTAATTTAATTTTTTTTATTTTAATTTATTAATGCTTATTTTACCAATTTT
>UCOM01004105.1:0-13898 GCA_900474385.1 Ormyrus pomaceus
TTTTAATTTTCTTTAATATTGTTTCCTGAAAACTTTGGTTTTTTGGAGTTTGGCGTCAACTCCAGTTTGAACCATTCAACGGATTGGCATGTAACAGGGCTTAAAATCTTTGTTTTTAATGTCATTTAGGGCCAAAGCTCTTACATTGTGGAATTTTTTTGATTTAGTATTTTTAAACCAAGAAAGACTGATAAAATTTCAAAATTTTAATAAAATTGTTCAGTTTTTCTTGATTTAAAAATACTAAATCAAAAAAATTCCAATATTTCAGAGCTTTGGCCCTAAATGACATCAAAAACAAAGATTTTAAGCCCTGTTAGATGCCAATCCAGCCAATGCTTCAAACTGGAGTTGACGCCAAAGGAAAAAATTTGAGATTGCAATATCTCAGAATCAAATGGACTTACAGACTTCTGTCTGGGCTCATTTGATTCAGAATAAGCTATATTTTTAGTATATAGATAGTTTAAACTATTATTAACATCAATTTATTTTTTACAGACATTTCAAAAGCAGGTACCCGATGGGTATAGAACCCCCTTAAGGCAATGAAAGAATTGGACTCTACGACGTGCACGTAATCGTCAATGACATTCACACGAAACTAAGAAAAGTAAATAATCTTTTTTGGGTTCAAACAGTATCTGCAGCCAACTTTGATGAAGATACACCATCAATGTAGTCTTAAATAAAAGGTAACCTTCAAAATAAAAAAAAAAGTGAAAAAAAATTTGTGAAAAATTTTTAAATTAAGTATTAAAAAATCCATAGTCACAATAAAAAGTGTAAATTTAAATTTTTATTGTTATTTGCTACGTTCCGCAGAGAGTGGAATGAACAGTGTATTTTATTTTATTAATCTAAGATTAATAATAAATTTGGCAGGGCCGATTTCGCCGCCGTACGGCCTGCGTCGCGAGAAAACGCGAAATTATTAAAACGAGGGGTCGGGCGTTTAATGAATATCTAGTCTACGATGTTAATTTTAATATAATCAATTTTATTAAATGAAAATTATCCGAAAGTGTCTCTCTCTCTCTCTCTCTCGCTCTCTCTTATTTTGATTTTGCTAATCGCGACTACAAAACAAATTCTAACGTATATTTCTTAAATCTTACTTTTTCGTGGTATGTAGCGACGCAAGCTACTAGACAATTGGTGTACAGAAATTGACTCCTGTCGTCGGTCCTCCTGGTCCTGCGATTGAGTGCTCGTACGGGGGCACGGGCGTGAGTGTCGGGTGCGACGGTAAATCCCTTTACCGTCACCTCGGTGCTTTCCACCTTTGATTCAGTTTTCACTTTTAGTTCACTACACGGGCACTTACGCGGGCGTACGAGCAATGATTGATTCTATTTTAAATTATTGACAAAACCAATAACTATTTCTTAAGCGCGACGCTTCTATAAACTCTAAGTCCACTCGGGGACTTCAAATGAACAGAGATTTTCCGACGTTTCGGGGTCGGGCCGGAGGCTTCAACTGAAGCGAGCGCATGAGATGCTTACTTTTTCTGTTCCTCGGTCCTCCCCCTGCTTAAGCAGGAGAGAGGGCAAACTTCCACCTAATCTGCGGAAAGTTTGTCAACTCAGCTCCCCTGCGCTTGCCCAGCCGAACGTTGACCGCTTCGAAGTGCGGCTCGGGCGCATTCTTACAGTATCAGCCGACGGCCTTTTCCCGTTGAACTCCGGACTACAATCGCACTCTGTGCGTTATTCGTCACGTAGTCCGGACTTCAACGGAAAAAGCTCCTCGGGTTTCTAACATAAAAGTTTATCAAGCGCTGTTGCGTAGCAAGTCTATTCCCGTTTTGTGTTTGGGATTTGCGAGCGGCGCTACGCGCATGTAATTGCGTGTAGGGCCTATAGACACATGATAAGTCTCGCGCCGCCTTAGGATCAAGGGAGGGGAGTCGAAGATTCGAGCGACACCTCTTTTGAATCCAGTCAGTACCGACTGACAGGTCAACCAAGACAACGAATTTCTAAAAAATTTTACTTGCTTTCACGGTCCTTCGTGGCTTGGCGAATCGGAATTGTCGTGGTTAAAGGGCTTCGAGTCACAAGACGTGGATCTGCCCGAACTAAAAAAGGCTACATGCCTCGTGACGCAGATAGATCAGCCGGGTGAATTATTCGAAAAATTCTCGTCTTACTCTCGTTTAGTACGCTTCGTAGCTCGATGTTTCAGGTTCTAGCGAACGAACACAAATAAGGGAGCACTCACGACGCAAGAGTGCGTCGATGCCGAAAAACGGATTATAAAGCTCACCCAGGAATCGAGGTTATCTGAAGAAATTAAGCGATTGCGCAATTCAAATAACCCCAAGGGTGGTAATTTCGCGGCTCTTAGTCCATTTCTTGACGAAGAGAATTTATTACGCGTCGATAGAAGATTGAGACACGCGAAGATCGCATTCAATCGTAAGCACCCGATGATTTTGCCGTCACGTCATCACGTAACGAATCTCGTTATACGCGAAACGCACGAAAAATATTTTCATGCCGGCATTCAATCCACGCTCTATTCAATTAATTTTGGATATTAGACGGCAAGAACCAGGTACGGAAGGTAGTCCGCGCGTGTGTTAGATGCAAGCGTTTCAGGGCCGCTCCGGTAAAATACAAGATGGGTGATTTGCCGGAGCCTCGGGTAAAAGAAGCAACACCTTTTATTCATACGGGTAAATTTTTTCGGCCCATTGCTCGCGAAAGAAAAAAAGTATCGTAATCGTACTAGTATTAAAGTATACGGCGGCGTTTTCATGTGCATGTCCATCAAAGCTGTACATCGAAATCGTAAGCGATTTAACTACCGATTCTTTTATCGCTGCTTTTAAACGATTTATCGGACGTAGAGGTATTCCAGCGCACATGTATTCAGATAATGGTACAAACTTTGTGGAGGCAAATAATCAGTTTCGCGAAATGTACGCGCTGACTCGATCGAACGAATTTAAAAGCCAAACGACTGATTTCGCCATCCAAAAAGGGATTACGTGGCATTTTAATCCGCCCTTATTTTCGCATTTCGGGGGAATTTGGGAAGCCGCCGTGAAATCTTTTAAGCACCACCTTAGGCGAGTAGTCGGTGAGAATTTATTTACTTTCGAAGAATTGACCACTCTCGCGACCGAAATCGAGGCGATACTCAATTCTAGGCCGATATGCCCCATATCTTCCGATCCCAATGATCCGTTAGCCTTAACCCCGGCCCATTTATTAATAGGCAGACCGCTCACAATGGTACCAGAAGCTAATTATTTACCAATTTCAGATAACCGATAAACTTCTTGGAGATTGATCACTAAGGCACGACAGGATTTTTGGAGGCGATGGCACATCGAATACCTGTATGAGCTGCAGAAAAGGCAAAAGTGGACCGAAGGTACCGAAGCATTACGACGAGATTCGATTGTCGTGCTCATCGACAAGAACCAACCCTGTATGCGCTGGCTGCTGGGACGCGTAATGGAAGTGTACCCTGGCGACAACGGCGTAGTGCGAGTCTTTGACGTCAAGACAACCAAAGGAATTTTTACGAGAAACGTCACAACCCTTTGTCCGCTTTTAGATTTTTAAGATGCGTTATTTGCTTGCGTTCATTTGTTTATTAAATTTAGAAGTTGCCTGTTCTTTGTACAATTATTTAATGGATATTGTTCATATGTTTAGTGCGTTGTTTGTTGCGTTGTTCCGTTCATATATGTTAATGCATTTATGTCTAATGCGTTTGTTCACTTATTTAAGACATTGAAGCTGATGGAAATGCGTTTAAAAAAAAATGGCATGCGTCGCTCAAAGAAAAATTTGTTTCAAGTTGATCGCTACCCTCTCAACGGGGGGAGTGTGTTGCGTAGCAAGTCTAGTCCCGCTTTGTTTTTGGAATTAGCGAGCGGCGCTGCGCACCCGTAATTGCGTGTAGGGCCGACGGCGAATGAGGAGCGCCGCCTAGGATAAAGAGTGGGGAGTTGAAGATTCAAGCGACACCTTTTTTTGAATAGAGAATCAGTATCGACCGACAGGTCAAACAAGACGTGACCAAAAAGTCAAAAGACCAAGTACCCAAAAAATCTTGGATCTGTAATAATCGTACGTCAGGTGCCCGAAAAATCCTGAATTTGTCGTACGGTCAAGTGCCAAAAAATCTTGACGACTCTTAATACAAAGAGCCTTTAGTATAATTTAATATATTCGTGGATGCACCCGTCAAATAATTGCTAGAGTACACCGTAATTTGTTCGTTTTCTTGTTTAAAAATATGATTTATTTTTCATGAGGTTTTTATGCCCTTGCGGGCTTATCCTCACATCATATTGAGCCAGTAGAATAGAAATCACGGAACGACTCCGTCAAGGAAGGATTCCGACGAAACAAAATATATGGAAGAAAGTCCGGCAACGTGACAATAGAACAGGTTGTCACCAGGGCGAGTGCGCGCGGTAGATCGCCTGTTCGGTGCAGGAATGCGCCGAATAAGCGATAAACGCGCACAAAGGCACAACATCTGACCTTAGCTGAAAAACCTTTCGGCTGAGAGGCAGATTGCCTGGCGACTAGTGTTCCGTCCTGCGCCGCCGAATGCACTTCGAGCTTCCGAAGTCTACGAAACTTGAATATTCCATTAAAATTTCTGTATTAGTTTTCTTGTTTTTTTTTCACCTTGCCTTGAATCATCACTTCGGCGCGACACTCGTGTGATTGAGTGAATTCTGTGAAATTAAAATATTAAATTGTTAAACCAAAATTGTGGACGCATTTCTTGGACCATCTGCGAGGATTCATTGTACCCTGATCACAGACGTTGGACCCTTTTGTTTCGTCATTGACAACATCAAAGAGAAAAAAAAAGTAAGGTTTTAACTAATTTTCTTGCGTGTAGAAAATTTATTATTTGAAGTAAAGAAAAAAATACACTAATTAAATTTAATAAAAATTAAAAAAGGAAAAAAAAGATTAAGTTTAACCGGTAAGAGTTTAAAACAAAAACAGTTTAAAATAATAGAGTTTAAAGTAAGAGTGAAAAATTAGAAGTGTATATGTCAATAAAAAAGGGGGAAATAGAAAGAAAGAATAGAATATCGACAATGCTAAAATATAAAGTTCATTTAAGAAGTTAAATTAAATTGAGTTAAATTAAGAACTTAACTTCTCCCATACTTTAACTAATAATCATATTTAATACTGTAAAATGGGACAAAAATTAAAAACATTTACCCTTAGTCGCTCGACCAATTTTATAAGAACCCGTTTTTCCGGCAAAATCAAAAATATATTATAAATTGACCGTTTTGTATGTATTCGTGCGAAGCAAAGGTAGGTTCGGGAGGGGAAGTACGGCCGAAGTGCAGCGCTTCGGCACGGAGGAAGAGAGCACGGAGGAAGATAGGGAGGCAGCAAAGACCGAAGTGCAGCGCTTCTAAGCCAGGAAGACGAACAGAGGGAGGAGCCAAGTGCGAAAGAAAGACCAAACGGGGAGAAATGTTTACGCTGCATTTCTCCCCTATTTAAGATAAGACCCAAAAGCGCTCGCTCGCTTGACCACCACCGCCGCATCAGTACGTGCCGTGTAGTCTTAGAGAAATTTCTAGAGTTGCCTCTTAGAATCGAAAAGTATTTTTGTATTGAAAGTTTAAAAAGAAAATTTCGGAGTAAAGCCACGAGGAAATTTTTAGAATCACTTCTTAGGAACGGAGAATTTGCATTAAAAGTTTAAAACCTAAAAAGAAAATTAAATACGGGCGTGTATTAAAATTCGGAATAAAGCTACAAAGTGCAAGTGTCGCAGGCTGACCAAAGGGGTATTGTCAGTCCAGGGCAATACGACAGAAGACTCCAGATCCAGAAATCCAGTAAAAACCACAAGGAGACCAAAGGGTCAAATTTTAATTAATACCGTCCCATATATTATTCTTATTATTTGTGATCACTCTATCTCTCTCTCGTTCGCGTGCGCATTCTCTTTTGCGAGAGCCCGTATGGGACTATTCGGGATCCCACACCTGTATCTTAATGAATTTTGAATAAATAAATACAATCAAAAGAAATCACTGTATTTTTTATTTGTTACTAACGTAACAGATATAAATAAATTAATTAAATTAAGCCTGTAAAAGTTTCGAAATATGTTTCGAAACTTCAAAGTCGAGGCACACGTGCAGAAATGCGCCTTGTGGACTTTCCGTAGCCGAAACCCGCGGAGCTTTTTCCGTCGGAGCCCGGACTACGTGACAAAAAGCGCACAAGGTGCGATTGTAGTCTGGACTTCGATGGAAAAAAGTCTCTAACCGATAGGCAAGGAATGCGCCCGAGTCGCACTTCCAAGCGGTCAACGATCGGCTTGACGAGCGCAGGGAAGCTGAGTTGACAAACTTACTGCCGATTAGGTGGAAGTTTTCCCTCTCTCCTGCCTAAGCAGGGGAAGACGCTGGGTAGTAAAAGAAAGCCTCTCCTGCGCCCGCTTCAGTTGTAGCCTCCGGTTCGACCCCGGCACGTCGAAATCCTAAAGTCTTCGCAGTCCCCGTGTGGACTTAGATTATAATTTCGCGTTTCGTATTTGAGTCTTAGCCCGGATTGTTAAGTTCGACCAGAAATCGAACTATCGTCTCTTATGAAAAAAACAGTGAATCAATTGACCGTTCAACTCGATCATTTTCGCGCGCTATAGTTTTGTGATCATTAAAAGTTTTGTGTCCGTGAGAATAAATCGCGCACTCTTGACCACCACCGCCGCATCAGTACGTGCTGTGCAGTCTTCGAGCACACCGGGAATCTTAGAAAATTAGATTCGGGAATCTTAGAAAAATCGGAATCACAAAAGTTTTGTTGCAGTCTTAGAATTATAGAAACAGGATTTTTGTATTGAAAATTTTAGAAGTCTTTTAAAATCAAATACGATCGCGGGCTAGATTTTAAAATAAAGCCGCGAGGTTCAAGAGAACTCCAGATCCGGAAAACTAGGTGAAAACCAAAGAAAACCAAAGGGTAAACATTTAATTAATTCCGCTTCGTTTGCGATCTCTTATTTGTAATTACTCGTGTTCTCTCTCTCTCTCTCTCTCTCTCTCGCACACTGCTGCCTCTTCCTCGTCGTTTAACTTACCGACCCCGAGAACTGCAGCCTTGGAAAAATCTTTCAGTCTCCAGGCTATGAAACTGTGGGACTCGCTCCCGGCAGACTTCAGAAACATGCCGATGCTCATTAGCTTTAAATCTGCCCTAAACAAGCACCTTCTCGACAATTATTATAAGTCAGATAATGATGTATAGACCACAACTGTTATCGACATATTCGCTACCGATAAGGGCGCCGACGCCCTCTTTTCTGCAACTAATTTGCGCTTTACTCCGTATACTGTGTATTCTGCGTTATCTGCGTACGTTGCGCTGTTGCAACTTTTACAATTTAACAATTTTTATAATTCTTGCGAGCTGTTATGTATTGTTTTATCGTATTTGTACTTGCGAATGCTATCCGTTCTCAAAACTCTAATCTTACCGATTTAAATTCATAAAATTTAAAAAATTTCAAATCTCAATTGTAATCTCAACTTTCAAATGCAACTCTAATTTTAAGTTATTACTTATTATAATATTTTAACTATTGTATTTACTCAATGTATCTGTATAAATGCTATACGGTTCTATGAACCTTAGCAAGATAAATGATTCAAATCAAATCAAATCTCTCTCTCGTTCGCGTGCGCATTATTGCGAGGGCCCGTACGGGACTATTCGGAGCCCACAACCTGTATTTATTTATTTCCTGTATTTATTTTCCTCGTGATTGAATAAACAGATAAACAGAATAATTATTGAATTTTCTTCTTTTCCATTTGTTACTAACGTAACAAATAGAAAAATTTTGGCGCCCAACGTGGGGCACGATCGCACGAATCGTGTTTGAAGAGAGAGATCGCAATTTTATTTTTTGTCTAAATTTTGTCTGAATTCTGTCTGAAATTTTGTTTATCTATTAGGATCTATTAATCTATCAAAAAAAAGGAAAAAAAGTGAATAAATATAAATATAATAGAAAAATATATATAATTTAAAAATTAAAGTGATAACCAATGTAAAATAAAATTGAAGTGAGTGAAAGTGATTAATAGTGTAAAACTAACAAAATAAAATGTAAAAGTAATCTTATGAAAATCCCGCGGGCTAAATAAGTAAAAAAAAAAAAGAAAATTAATAAGCAAAGTGAAAATTGGGTTTACAAGTGACATTATAAATTGAAGTGAGTGAAACGAAGTGGAATCTATAAGTGATACAGTGACCAAAAGAAAGAAAATTTTTCAAAAAGAAATTAAAATTAAGTGTAAAACTAACAAAAATAAAAATTTAAAAGTTATTCAATAAAAAAAAAGTGAAATCGGAACGATCAAAAAAAAAAAAAAAAAAAAAAACGGGAGTTAAATGAAATAAGTGAGTGAAAACGAGTTTTAGAGTGTTTAAAACAAAGAAAAAAAATAATAGTATATGACCAAATAAGTAAAATAAAAAGAAAATAATATATTGTTAGACCGAAATTCAGTGCGCGAATTAATAAAATACATAATTGGAAAAATAAACATATATTGGACAGTGAAATTTATTAATCATTAGACACATAAAACGCAAAAGAAAAAAAAGTGAGTGAAGAAAAAAAAATATATGTGAATGTGAGTTTTATAAATAATAAAAAGTGAAAAGTAAAAAGTGAAAAGGGAAAAGGGAATTTTAAAACTAAGACCGTCCGACGGCAAATAAAACTTAAAATTACATCAAGTCTCCGTCGAGCGGAGAATCACAATTTCGACTAAGTCCTTTTCTGACTTAGAAGAAATCAGATCGGTCGAGGAGAAAATTTTTCTGAGACCTTTTTGACTTAGAAAATTCTCGACTACGACCCAAATGGAACTTTGACTAAGTCCCATTGAGCGAAATTTTGACTAAGTCCTTTTCTGACTTAGAAAAATTCACGTCCCTTTTGAGGAAAATTTGTACAAGTCCATTTTGGACTTGTAAAAATTCACTTCCTTCGCTTCCATCATCGACGAGAAAACCCAACTAGGTCAGCACGCATCACAAAGGAACATCATTTATTATAATTTTAACAATTTTAACATTGAAATTGATACTATATATATAAAATATATTCATACATATGTTTAAATTTCTAGCTATGATCTAACAAACTGTTAGATTGTAGCCAAACAACAAAAATAAATAAGTTTTAGCAAATTTAAACGGATTCTATTGTTAATCTTTAAAAAAAAAGAACTAAAAACAAAAAAACTTATTTTATTTTTTTTTTTATCAGGGATTATACAAAGCGTATAATCCCTCTAACGCTTTATTTTGTTAAAATTTCAGTAGTGTGGCTATCGGTATTATTAGGTAGGGAATTACAGGAAGCAATATTAATAGAATACATCGAAACCGATAATTACCTGAGAATAACCTGAGGACAGGAGTTGCCCACGGACAAACAGGGTGACGTTATAGGCGCGTTTTTTTTTTATTAATACATCAAGACTCAACAAAAAAAAGGAAGGAAAGAAGAGACTAAGAGGATTTTGAACGAAGAACTTGGACGAAGAACTTTTATTTTCAAGAAGAATAAATAAATGCTACAATAGGAATTTACAACGGATTAACAAAAGGAGGTTAGGGATTTTCAGGAAGATTGCAACTATTTTTGAAATTTTAATCAAGAAGAAACCAACGAGGGATATATATATTTTTTTTTTAGGAAATTGATTTATTGAAAGAATTTTATTTGCAGGAGGATTGTTATTATAAAAGGATTTTTAGGAAGATAATAATAACAATACAATAATACACAATAATAGCTAGTAACAATCAAACGTATTAAGATTTTATCTTAATACTTTACTTTCTGAAATAGAATCGAAATCCTTAGAAGGGCTGCAGAATTTTTATTATTAGACCAAAATAGGAAAACGATACTTGTGACATTACTTGTGACAAATTTTTAGAATCTTTCAAGGACCCCCCCCCCCCTTTTTGAATTTTATATTTTTATTTTTAAAGTTTTCTCATCGACGGTATCACCAACCACGGGTCGGTTTCCTTCGCTTTAAAATTTTATGGTTTCTTTTATTTTTGAAATTTTATGCTATCAAAGCTTTTCTTAAGTTAGTTTTATTTTGAATTTTATTTTTGAGCCTTGATTCGAATTTGAATTTTATTTTTCGACCGCATTAAAATCATCAACTACTCGCTTATGGGAGGTTTTAAATTTATTACACTACTTTACCGTCTGATTAACTCATTACAATATTTAGTTCACGACTTCGTTTATTGATTTACTTGTTCGCGCTGAATAACCGCACTTTCGTTTTGAATAATAAATGTTTTGAAGATGAATAAATCATTGTCGCGAGAAACATAATAATCTTTAATAACGTAATAAATTTTCACTAATTTAATTTTATTCATCAATTTAAATTAAATTAATTTTCGTTGATTTAATTTTATTTTAAATTCTGGTTAAGGCTTTGATTTAAATTTAAAATTTTTTTTTATTTTTTGATAGTTCCATGACATGACCGAAGATGAGTCTTCATTTTCTGCCACGTACTGTACTTAGATTTCAACATTCACGATTTATTAAATCGTACTCGTCAAGCTTTCATTACGCGTAAGGATAACTTAAAATAAAATAAAATTGTTCATACATACATGTCAGGCAAAAACTAATATTCTTTTTCAAAATATTTTTTGCAGGTAATCCATTAGATACCGATTCATCCGATTCATTTTCGGATGTAACTACGGGGTCCATTTGCCTTTCTCTGCCGCCGTCGCCTTAGCCGTCCAGCAGCGCTACATCAACACCGGCGCCGAGTCTTTTTCTCAAACAGGAATTGAAAATTTAGCCGTTTTAAATGAGTAGACAGGTAAAAAGCTTACTTTATTAGATTTATTAAGTAAAAAAAAAAAAAAAAATGTGTTTTTCATTTAGTTTTTGTAATAAAACAACTCTTTTTCAGCGCAAAATAATTTGCTCACTGATATCGAAAGTGATACCGACAGCGATGCAACTATATTTATAGAGAAGCCGCCCATAGTCAGCGTGAATAACAGCAGCGCAATATAATACGCTCCTTGGTTTGATTCGAGGAGCAACAACAGCAGTGAGGAAGAGAGCGAAACGAGTAATCGAACTTCGGACTGTGATACTGTTGAAGGCGATCAAAATCAACCGCCCGAGCAGTATGCACCGATGCAAGTGCAGAAGGAGAAAGTTGTAGCTGAAGGTAAAAATCAGCAGCTCGAACAGCAGGCAAACGACGACGAATCAGCCAGCAATTCATCAGAAGATGACATCGACAATATAATTCTAACTCAACACATCGTGCAAGATGATTCTAATTTAAAAGCCCGTGCAATATAATTCTATCTCAAACTTATATGTTAGATAATTCTTATTGCAGATCTTATGCAGTAAAAATAATGAGAGTAAAAACTTCACTGCATTGAATGAGAATTTATTTGAGAGTTAATTTTTTTTATGTTAACTCTCATTGTAAATTAAAATTTTTTAACACTCAATTTAACACTGGATTAACACACTAGGCTTGGTCGCAGCCCCCGTCCGAAATAATATTATAAATTTTGAATTATCTATCGGACTTATACAAAGCGTATGAGTCTTTTAATGCTTTATCTTTCTTAAATTTGCAATTCCCAAGCTACTGTGGTGCAGTAACTAGTATTGAGGATCGAGTAGGCGCGATCGTCAATTCTAGCGAAAATCAGCTGTTCGGCTTGTCGAGCGATAGGTAGGGACTTAGGGATTTTCAAGTACACATCATTAGCTAGTGGATCAAATAGCCTGAGAATAACCTGAGAATTAGGAGTTGCCCACGGAGAACTAGGGTGACGCTATAGGCGCGAGTGCGTGAAAAGAATTCGAGTGCGCGATTGATTATTAAATTTCTTTATTGTAAAGTAAAAAGACCTGGCCTCGCTAAGGCAGATCAGAAGAAAAAAAGAAGATCCAGGATGGCAAGGCTTCAACATTCAAGATTCAAGAGGGCTGCAGAAGAAATTTTTTTTCTTTTAATTTAAGTTTCTTTCATATATACTGTGACGGAATTCACACCTCCGCGTATTTCGCGGGGTAGGTTCGACTTCGAGAGTCGAACGATCCCGTCGCGACTTGCGAGAGGGGAACGCAGGCGCTGCGGCTCTTCCAGCCGGTCAGTGCGCGCGTTCGACAGACAGGTTAGGACCGTGCGTTAGCTAGGAACGTGCCATAACCGAGAAAAAGAGATCGCCAATTCGTTATGACGTCGAGACGCAATTCCCGAGAGAGAACCAGTGCGACTCGAGACGACACCCCGAGACGTTCACCTTCGCCGTGGTGCAGAGAGCTCGACGCGGAACCGTCGCCTGCGAAATTGAAAGTAAGTGGGCCCACACTTCTCGTGAATCGAACAATCTGCGTGCGTGCGTTTGCGCGAGAAGTGCCGGTAGCACTTCCCCTTCGCGAGTTTGAAATGCCTGTTGTCGCGTTAGAATTTCGTGAGAGAATACACCCGCGAGTGTATGCTCTCTTCTTTTAGCGTTCTACTTGCCTGTCGTGTGTCGCCGAAGTGACACACTAGTTGTACTCTTTTTTTGTTTATTTTTTTTTTTAATAAAAGCGACATAAGAATCAAGCCGCGCGTTATTTTTCTTTGATGATCCTCGAAGGCTCGGCTGAAGCACTGCGCTTCTAAGTCGAAGACAAAGAGAGGGAGCAGCGAAGAACGAGAAAGAAAGACCAAACGGGGAGAAATGTTTACGTTGCATTTCTCCCCTATTTAAGATAAGAGAAAAGGCGCTCGCTCTCTTCCGAGTGACCACCGCCGCATCAGTACGTGCCGTACACTCTCTTGGAAAGCACAGCGAATATCTAATTTATAATATCTAGAACCGGACTTAAAATCACTTCTTAAAAATAAAGAAGTTTTGTATCGGAAGTTTTAAAAGAAAGTCGTGCGTTAATATTCGGAATAAAATACAAGGAGTAAGTGTCGCGAACCGACCAAAACAGATCTTGCCGGCCCAGGGCAATACGTTAGAGGACTTCAGACCCAAAAAGAAATCCAGTAAAGACCAAAGGCTAAAATTTATATTATCTCATTTATTATCCTTTTACTCGTGTTCTCTCTCTCTCTCTCTCTCTCTCGTTCGCGTGCGCATTATTGCGAGGGCCCGTACGGGACCATTCGGACTCCCACAACCTGTATCTATTTTTCTTGTGAATGAATAAACGAATATAACAAAATAATTCACTGAATTCTCTTTTTCATTTGTTACTAAAGTAACAGCATTTTCCAATCCCTACATCGGCCGGATACCGCCGCCTCCGCGGGCGCGCTGTTGACGTACAGCGCGCACCCTGAGCAACCGGCACCGCCTGCGCAGAGGCTGTTCCTGCCAGGCGGTTACACGCACTCCGTTCACACGGAATCAAGCGGGTTCGCAAGGAGCGAACTCGCGTTAGTAACGGGTCGAGTGTGAGTGCATTGCAGTCGCGCTCACACCTAATATTTTTCCCATTGCATCGGGAAATAACCGTTACAATACTTAAGAAAAAATATATATACATTTTTTTTATTGCCTGTTATTTTTAGGAAAAAAAAAGGTCGACCAAGCAGAATAAATTATTCAGCATAGAATCTGCCCATTAAAATAAAAATTAGAAAGTTTTACAAGCTTAAAGTCGTTAGAATTCTTTTGATCAGTAATTACAGTCGGAAAGTTAGTAATTAGATATTGTTAGTTCCACCTTCCCAAGTGGAAATAATTTATATAATTTTTATCAAAATTTTAAACAAGTTTCGTAAAATTTTGATTCTATATAATTTATATAAAATTTCTATATAAAAATATAAATAA
>UCOM01004106.1:0-14023 GCA_900474385.1 Ormyrus pomaceus
TTCGTAATGAGTCCTCCTTGGATGTTCTCTTCTCCTTTCATGCCTCTTGCTAGTGTGTTTAGAAGTGCTGCTTTCTCTAGTGGGAAGGTTAAATGTTGATGAAAGTTTTGTAAATCCTTTTGACTATAGATTCCGCTTGTGGCTAGGAAGTCCATCTTCTCTGGTTTCCAATTTATTCTCGTCTTTGGATTCAGAGTTTTGATTTCTGAAGTTACTTTGTGTGAATTTGGCGAAAAAGTTGTCCATATTTTTCCAATTTTGTAATATTGAGGTATAATAGTGTTACAGTTAATTTGACTGCCTGTTTTTAATAGTATGTGGGTTTTGGGAGTCATGAATAATGTTTCGTTACTTGATATGACTGGTAGTTCCATGTAGCATGTGTCCAGGTGTGCCAGACTTACTTCTTTTGGTTTGCACTGTACAATATGAACGGCTTCTCCTGCAAGTCTTGCTATGAAACCTGGTTTTTTCATGAGGTTATAGGCGAATTCGTCGGGAGATATTGGTGCTAGTGATAGGGAATTTTGGATTACCTGTTTTTCCATTTCGCATTTGTCTTTCAATATACTTAAATATAAGTTTTTTATTTCTTTTCTGAAGTGTGTTTCGACATGAACAAATTTAGAGTTTACATAAGTGAAAATGTCTATGTTAAATTCTCCGACATTTGGTCTTACGCTATTATCGAATAGAATGTTTTTGTTTGTTTTTTCAAAGATGAATAGTTTAGGGTGTTCGGTTTTAGTTAGGATTCTATTACATTGTTCGAAATTTCCTTTAGCAGTTAGTGAGAATGACATTGTATCAGAGTTTATAGAAAAGATAGTATCTTGATTTTCCGATGACATTTTTAGAGCGGGACCGTTATATAATCTATCATATTTTCCTAACAAACAGTCTTTTTCTTTTAAAGGAGACCAGAAGCTGTGTCCCTCCTGCATATCTATGCAATGTTGTTCTGAGAACTTACAGATTGTTCCAGAATTTAGTCCTATTTTATCTGATTCTAAGTTAACTTTTGCAGTTTGTTCTAATAATGTAATTCTAATAAGTCCTTGGACGAAAACGTCGTTCCAGGTTCCGTAGTTGTCTGAATATGTTGCTCCTGTACATGATGTACCTTCTATATGTCCTGCTAAGTCTATTCCCCTTGAAACGGTTGAATTTACTTTTAATCCCGCTATTGTATGGGAGTTATCGTATTTAAAAATGCCTGTTTCGTGAACTAATTTACATTCCTCGTGACTAACATCATACAAGTATTCCTGAATTGAATTCGGTGTCGCTGATAAGTGACTGAACATACCACAGTGAAATATTGTCCTCGTAATTTCTATTTTACATTGAATTACGGGCACTGTTTTAATATCTGCCATTTGCAGTAACTGGACTGTTGTGTTTTCTATTTTTACTTCTTCTTCATTGAAATCGCATTCGCCTGTGTCTATTAGAGAATAAGTAGTAAAAATAGGGTCTGTAGCGCCACAGTCGAATCCAACTATAGCTAAAGTTTGCTTTATAGCAATAATAATTAATAGTAATTTTAACTTCATTCTATTGCAGAAGTATATATATATATATTTTTTGTTTATTATTAATATTATTTATTGCTAAATATATATATATGTTTTTTTTTTCCTTGCTTTTCTTTCCCTTTTTTTTACCTGAAACAAAATAAAAAATGTATTAATTATCTTTATTATATAAGGTGCAATTTGTTTGCATGAACTGTTTTTGGTTTTCCTTCGAAGTTTATTATAATATTATTATTTTCGTTGATTCTCAGAATTTCGAAAGGGCCCAAGTAATGGTCTTTTTCCAATTTACCTGGTTTAGGTTCTTTAGTTAGCCATACTTTGTCTCCAATTTGAAAATTTACTTCCTTTATAAATCTATCATAGTATTGTTTAGATTTTTCTTTTGCGATAATTAGGTTGTTTCTGGCTAAAGTGGCTATTTCTGCCAAAGTTATATTCAGATTCCGTAAATAGTCATTAACAGTTGTGATTTTTTCACTTTGTCTAAGAGGTTCGCTAGACGGTAACCTTGGAGGAAAAGCAAAAACCAGTTCATGCGGTGTAAACTTATGGCTAGTATGTACGTTAGTATTATAATGGAATTGAGCGAATTCTAATAATTCGTCCCATTCTACGTATTTTGAAGTAAAATTTTTTAGATATTCGCATAACGTATGATGTGATCTCTCTAGGGAGCCGTTTGATTGTGGTGAAAAAGCAGTTGTTTCAATTTTTTTAAATTTAAATTTTTTCGCGATGTATTTCAAAATTTTGCTAGTAAAATTCGTTCCTCTATCGGTCAGTACGATTCTAGGAGAACTAAATATACAAATGAATTTTTTGATTAAGGCATCTGCTACGGATTCTGCTGTTTGATCTTTCAATGGGACTGTTATTAAAAATTTTGATAATTGATCTTGTATTGTTAGGATGTATTTATTTTCGTTTTTTGTTACGTATAATGGACCGACTATATCCATGGCTATTTTATCAAAGGCTTTAAGTGGTGTATTACTATGGGTTGTTTGGTCTTATTCCGCTTTAATTTGTTTCGCTGGCAAACTTCAAAATTTTTAATTCTATTTTGTATGTCTTTTTTCATGTTTTCCCCATGTATATTCTGATTTTATTGTATTATATGTTCTATTTATGCCGGAATGTCCTCCTGTTTTCGTAGAGTGAAAAAGTTCGAACAATTGTTCTCTTTCTTCTGATTTGATGTATTTAATGTCATTTGAACAGATTAAAATTTTAATTTCTGAATTTTCAAATGTTTCTTTTAAAATGTCTTCTATAACGTCCCAAGCTGTATTTGTTAATTTAATTAATTTTGATATACAGATTAATTTTTTGTTGCTAGCTTCTAGAAAACTTTTTAAGTTTTGGAAAATCGTAGCCATATCTTTTTTAATTTCGAGGGCTGACTTTGCCGTGTTTATATGCAGAATATAGAATATCTTAGTACCGATTTTTATATTTTCAATTTTATTTTCTTCGAATGTAATTTTTATTTTGTTAGAATTTTTGGTTAATATTTGTCCTGATATTTTGTCCAAGAATTCTTCCTCTTGTGAGAGTATTTGAACAATTTCGTTTCGAAATTCGATTGGATCTTTTATGTGTATGATGTTTTTGAATTTGGCTTTTGTAGATTCTAGGCTTTCTTTCTCAATTATATCATCAGTTTGGTATCTTAATTCATCGTCGGGTGCGTCTGTCTGTTTCTGTTTCTTTGGCCTTCCTCGAGGTCTTTTAACTACGTCAGCATTATTTGTGTCAGGTGTTGCATGTAGCGTTATACTTTCCTGGTTTTCAAAATTTTGTTTCTCAATGTCTGTATTTGTATTTTGTGTAACGTTTGTGTCTGTCAATGTCTCTTTTGTGTTTTGCTGGCGCGTAGTTATGTAGATTTTGTTGTCAGTTGGGTTTCGAGAGAGAGCATCGGCGTTTACGTTTAGTTCCCTTTTTTATATACTATTTCGAAATTGTATTCAGATAGTAGTAGTCTCCATCTTTGTACTCTCGAGTTTTTGTCCGCGGATTGAAAGTATAATAATGGTTTATGATCTATAACAATTTTAAATTTTCTACCGTAAATATAGTTTCTGAAATTATTTATGCCAAAGACAATTGCTAAAGCTTCTTTTTCGTACGTGTAATATCTTAACTCTGTATCTCTTATTACCCTGGAAGCATAGGCTATAGGTAAATCCTCGCCTATGACTCCTTGCGATAGTATCGCACCGATTGCTACTCTTGAAGCGTCTGTGGTTATTATGAAGGTTTCATTGAAATTTGGGAATTGTAAAAGTGGTGCTGAACAAAGTAATTTTTTTAAAGTGTTAAAGACTAATTGTTCCTCGTTGTTCCACACAAAATCTATATTTTTCTTATTGAAGCGACAGTATGTTACTGTATATCCTTTCTTTTGACAGATTTCGCAGAACTCTTGATTTTCTTTTGCGAGTTCTTTTGCGTCTGTACAATTATTTAAGTTATGCCCTTCTTCATTGCAGAGTAGACATCTGTCTTTATTTCCGCCTTTGACTCTATCCATAACTATCCTAAATTTTCTGCACTCATTCATTGTATGTCCTCTTGCCTCGCAAAAGCTGCATTGTGGCATATTTTTATTTGTAGAGCTTCGATTGTTTGAGTTTTTATTTATAAATCTGTAACATTGTGGTGCTGCGTGTCCTAGCTTATTGCATATTTGACAGACAACCTTTATCTTACTTATTGCTACCATTATTGCTTGTTGCTGCGGCTCCGTTTGTTCATCACAATAAAATATGTTGTTGCTGGTATTATTTTCCGTTATTGGTACAGAGTTTTGATTTACAGTACGTACTGTGATATTTGATGACAGATCGTTGCCTCATGTCCTTTTTCTTGGCAATATTGACAATGAACTTCCTGTGTTCCGTTGAAAGCGCAACTACTTACTGAGTGTCCCGAGTTTCTGCAGATTTTACAATATAATTGTATTTTTTTCATTGTTTGTGGACAATCATAACTAACGTGCTTTGTATCTCGGCAATGCATGCATCCAACCGCATTACAAAATAGCGCTTCGTGGCAATTGCATATCTGGCAGTTTTTATTATTTTGTGTTGATGATTTTTTACCATATTTGCCCATTAAAGTATTTTCTTGAAATTTTGTTTCATCGTGTAATCTACTTTCTATAATAATGGCTTTATCTAACACATCCTCGAACCTTTGTACGTCTCCTAATTCTGCTCTTATTTCGAATCTTAGTCCTTGTTTGAATCTTACTGATGCCTGATCTAATACTGGTTCTGATAATGTTGCGCGTGTTTCGTCATTAAGAGTAGGGTCTCTGGACTGCAAATCTTTAATTTTCATTACTAAATCTTGTAGCCTAGCTGTATAGTCGACTACAGATTCGTCTTGACTTTGATATATTCTAGAAAGTTCTTCCAGAAGGAAATATGAATTTTCTTTATAAGGATACATTCTCCTTATTAAAGATATTAAGTCATCAATTTTATTTAAATTTCCTGAATATACTGAATTCGCCATGGTTCCGTACAATTTAAAACTTATCATGTGCATTGCTTCTTCTTCTTCTTCTGGTTGTACTGCGTTTTTGATTAGTTTTAATTTCTTTATGTAATCGTCTACTGGAATATTCTTCCCGTCGAATGGCGGTACTTGATCTATTATTTTTTCTAACGGGATTTTTCGTAAAAATGCCATGTTGTTTCTAATTTGCTCGTTTGCTTCTACTGGATTTGCTTGTTGGTTTTGAATATTTCCTCTTTGTCCTTCCGGCATTTGCTCTGCTAAATTTATTAAATTTTCCCGATTTTGATTGTTTTCAATTGAATTTTGTGTGTTATTTAAATTTTCTTGGTTTTGATTATTCAAGTCCGTATTTAGTGTATTATTTAAATTTTCTTGACTTTGATTTAAAGTTTCTATCGGTACTTCTTCTCCTAACGTTAGGTTTACTAGATTATTAGTTACGTTCTCTGGTTTGCCTAAAGTTAAATTATCGAATGAATCTGAGATATCATGATTTTTAGTTAAGATTAGACTTTGTTCGTTTAGAATTCCTCCGATATCTGTATAATTATTTTCGTCCGTTGCTGTTTGGCTAAAATCGAATACGCTTGTTTCTGTAGGTGATAAGTAAGGTGTGTAAAATTTAGTTGGAGAAGTTGTTACGATTTGAGTAGGTAGAGTTAATGTGTTCCTAATAATTTTTTTTTTAATTTGTATCTTGATATGTTACGGTTTTTTGATTGGAGGATGGCGCGTTTTCGTATATGGGTTCGTTAGTTGTATTAATTGTTTTAGTAGGTTTTGGTGGTGATCTTACTATTTTAGAGCTTCTTTTAAATATGTCGATACCCTGATTTTGATCTATAATTTTGCGCAGTTCTGGATCTTTTTGAGTTGTTTGCCTTGTAACAATTGTTTTAGTTAATTCTTTGTTATTCATTAAATTTCTGTGATCTATTCATGCAATTTCTTTATATTTTAGAAGAGGAAAGAAAAGAGAAAAAAACGATTTCTTTCTCTGATGTTGATTCTTATATAATGCACTAGTTACTCGAGAATTTAGTATTGGTCAATGATCTTTCGAACTGAAATGCTGACGTTAGAGGTCTTTGACCGTTTGTCGTATTACGAAGTTTTCTTCGACAATTTTGACTGCTTGCTCTGCTTTTATGCTTTATTAACTTTTAATTCATATTTTTGATTATATTTAGTTTGAATATTTGTTTCATATACTTTATTGTTCTTTTGTAATTTTCTTTTGCTTTGAATCACTTTGTGTGGTATTACTTTTTATTTTATGGGCTTTTCCCTTTCGTTGGGTTTCTTGTGACCCTTATATTTGCGTGCTGTGGGTATCTTGTGACCCTTTTCTTTGGAATTATTTATTATTTTATTTAGTGAAAGCTCGCGACTCTTTTTTTTCTAATGTTCTACTCTGTATATAAGTTCTTTGACTGATTTTTAAATTTTATTGAGATATGAATTTTTGCAAAATTTTTGATATTGTTTTATCGTTACTTAGAGATTTTATTTCAAAAGTCAACAACATTTAAGTTTCGTACCGGAACCATTTGTTGAGTCCTGACTTTAGGTAAAAGAAGAACTTCAAATTTATTGCTTGAATATATTATAAATTTAAATCTAAATAAAAGATTCTCCTCGATTATAATTGAATTGAGTATGGATCTAGTGGGGAGTCTCCACCAACTTCTTGTGTTGTTGACCTTTGCTTTGAGATGAGTAGAATCGAAATATGTTGATTAAACTTACTGTCTCCTGAGAAGGACGCGCTACTCTCACTAGCGTAAATCGAGGATGTAGAGAGTGCCCTTTGTAGTTGGACAGGAAGATAAATAAATTTGTAAACACTTTTCACGTAACTTCAATAAGCTTTATTATTATCGCCTCTCGCAGAAAAACTGATTTTAATACAATATGATTTGTAAACTTCTTTTACGTGTTAATAGTACGACACGGAGCCCGTTATATGTGTATATATCAGAGCGAGTACAATTACGACCGGCCTTATTTCGTGGGTTTTGACGGACTTTCGCGCTCGCTGTGCGGCGCATATTTATAGGCTAATAATTTCTTAATTGAGTGTTGAAATTTTGAGTTCATTCGCTTGCGGGTTGGCGGAATTTTGTACTGAAGGTTGCTTCTTAATTGGGCAAGCTGTTCCAGATTAAGGATTTTGAACTGATGAGACTGCGTTTTGTGCAGTAAATTTCTTGATAATTTCAAAATATACATTCTTTCATATTTCTTAACCAGCGAGTGATAAAATATTGTAATTTAGTTATTTTAAGAAGAAGAAGAATAAAAAGATACGTCTTAGGACGTAACAATAGTCATTATCGATCACGACGTTTGGCTTCAGTGAACTGACTTTGACGTATCTACAAAAAATAAGGCTCGGTCTACACTATAAGATCCGGGCTGTGGAGAGAAATAATAACTTAATATGAACAATCTTACGTACGTTGGGAAAGACAGTAATAGCGTGAATTTGTTTGCGCTCGATACTAGAGGACGGTCAACTAGTTTAAAGGCTGATTATCCTTGTTGCTGGATCCGTTACCAGCATGCTCTGTGCGCTCGCCGCTGGGCGTGCGACGGTAGCTTCACGGCTGGCGCTTTTCATGATTCCGATAATTACCCCCACTGTTTTTATTAATGCATTGATTTGGGATTATTCGGCCTACCGGATTCGTTTTTATTACCCTGGTGCAGATATTGATTTTTAATCGGCTTAAAATCTTCATTTGAGCTTTCCCGGCGGATCCTGCCGGCTCTAATATCTTCGATCAATGAATAACATCTAATAAACGTGTGACCTGGGCGGATACAATAGAAGCATCGGCAAGGAGCGAACGTATTTTTATTTTCGGTTGTGACTTCTTTAGGTGCCGTGGGAGTATAGTTATCACACACTTTTTGTCCAACGGCGACGTGCACCTGAGCGAGAATCTGCCGAGATTGCTCAATCAGAATATTTTGGTAAAACGCGCAAGTGTTAACTCCGGGAGGCGCCTGCGGTTGAATTAAAGGTTGAAATAAAGTTGAATACCCGCGCAATGCAAATGGGAAAAACGGGCCTTCTACCTTGCCTCCAAGTCAATGGCTGTAGCAATTGCTGCGCGCAGGGACACAGGTTTTTCGCATCGAACCTGGTTATCGAGGGGTGGAGTGAGGCCAAATAAAAATTGTTGTAGTGCGTCGTGCTCGGCGCCTCGCGCTCGCAATACTCGTTCACTCGCATCTAACTTTGAGGCCGTATCATAAATCGTTAATAACCGATTAAGCAAAATTTGCACTCGTTGCCCATGGTCTGCTACCGACTCTCCGCAATATTGCGTAACGATTTTTTTTCGGCGATAACATCATCTGCAAGGCCAACGTTGCCGTACTGAGTAGTGAGATCATCTAAAATCTGATTGACTGACTGATAACTCGTGATACGCGCTACGTAGCTCGCGACGGCGCGCCCCTGCAGCTTCTGCAGCATCGTGAAAAGAACGTCTTCTTCGCAATCGGGCCCATATGCGGCCAAGACTCAAGGACGGACATCAACGCCGAATTCACACTCAGCGGATTTCGGATTATCCTCACTTTTTTCTTCCACTAGGCGCATGTTAAATTTTCGAGCTCCTTGCAGTACCTGGGTGAAGGACAACTTCGTTTGAGCAGGTGGGTCCCTCGTGCACGCACTCCCATCCATCGGCTGGCCCGCGGCCGTCGCTTGCTTCGTTGCCAATAATCGCGTACGGTGTTTGTTGTATTGCCCCAGGTGAAATTCCCCACGGGCCTCGTGTCATTCGTTGTACAACGGGCATTCATTTGAGTTGAATTGTCTATAGTGTATGGGTTCCAATCGCTCGTTTTAGCTGTTAAAAGCCGGTCTGCAGCAAGGTCAAAGGGGCTGCTAGGATTTCGTTGCACGTCGGTATCGGTAGGCGCCAAGCTAAAATTTTGCGCGGCGGCGGACTGATATTTTTTTTGAAAATCACTTATATTTGCGGTTGGATTTTGTCCCAGGATTCGAAATTTGTTCACGTCGGTGTTGGTAGGCGACAAGCTAAAATTTTGCATGGCAGCGGCCTGGTATTTTTTTTTAAATCGCTTAAAATAGATTTTTGTGAGGTCTAAATTTCGCGAACTTTCCTCTGACACGCTATCCTGGTCGCCTGGCACGGTTGCGACGATTGGCTCGCTAGGGTACGAACCGAGTCGTGGTTGGTTTAAGCTGCTTGTTACGCACTGTTTTGCTCTTTTAAATTTAAATGAGTCGGTCGTCATTATCGTGAAACTCTACGAACCGAAAAAAAGAATTAAAAGTCAAAAATCCCTATCGACTCCCGATATTTTACGACACTCGACCCGAAATTAACGTAACTCGCACTTCATGAAAACACCTTCCCGGGCGCGAAAAACCTTACGAAGGACAATGATATTTCGCTAAATAGAATACAGTTCCTTACCTCGTGTAGCGGTCCAGGTTTAGTTTTTAATTTGTTTACTTCCTTTCAATCCTTCCTCTTCTTCAGGGTGCGCGGAACACGATTCGCGGTTGACGTGGTAGCGTAAATGTTATCAGACCAATAGATAAATGTATAAAGATTTTTAAAAATGGATTTTATTACTATAAAATAAATTTTAATACAAAAATTTCAAATGTAAAGTTTTAAATATAGCGCGAGTTATATGATCTCTCGATGCACCGATCATCCGGCCGCCTTATCAACCTATTGTCTAGCGGAGCATCCACTTCAATTCGGAGAAGAATATCTGCAAAAGACAAAACATCCTGAATTGGTCAGCAGCTCGACACCAGAAGACAATAGAAAACTTACCTACAAAAAGCTCTCTTGCACCGGCAACGAGTTAGTCTCTGTCGGACTTCTCAAGCTGTTTGACGTTCTTGATTTTAATAAAGGATTATTTCAATACTTACCTTGTTACTTTTACTGGTTCCTTCCAAACTTGTAACATAACTGGCGCTGCGGACAGGATTCTGCGAGGCTGTCGAATCCGGATTCTCCTCCAATTTTGGGACGGAAATCATCGAAGAAAAGACAGCTGGTGTTTCAACCCCATCGTCGCAGTCCACTACGTCAAGTTTGGAGTCCACCTTTAAACAAAGTTTCACCTGGAATCACCAAGATACATTACGAAGAAATGACAATGAAGACTGCGTTGATTTTGCTGATCACAGCGATACTCGCTAGAAGCAAGGAAATTCAACTAGACGAAACACACTATGACTATACACAAGGAATTGGGAGAATTATTGAAAATTATCATTATTTACATTTTCATGTGAACGACGCTCAGAAATACTTACGAACAAATCTTGACCAATTACAATATGTTATCTTTTCATCGAGAATCTAGCCTATTGGAACAAGCTGCTACATTATGCAAGGAGATAAAACAGAATTTACAACAAATAACGCCACAAGACAAAAGAATAAAAAGAGGTCATTAATGGATTAGGCACAGCGATAAAATACATTTTCGGAAATCCAGATGCAAATGATTTAAAAAGAATAAACGATTATTTAAATGTACTTGACCATCAACAACAAGAGAACATAATCGATATAAACAAATCAATAAGTATTATAAAACGAATAAGTAGATATAAATAATAACGCTGAAACTATTAAGAAAAATTTACTCAATATATCGAAAGCCTTAAGCCTTGAAAATAAGC
This sequence comes from Ormyrus pomaceus, assembly GCA_900474385.1. Classification (NCBI taxonomy): domain Eukaryota; kingdom Metazoa; phylum Arthropoda; class Insecta; order Hymenoptera; family Ormyridae; genus Ormyrus; species Ormyrus pomaceus. Next base: position 10,768 of record UCOM01004106.1, read on the forward strand.
AATTTAAATTTTTTGAAGCGATTGTTACTCTATTAATACAAGAACAGCATTTTCTTGATTTATTAAGTAAAGTTAAAAGATCGTTTATTTTCACAGAATAATTATTTGATTTAGAAATATTGACATACGATCAATTGTTAAGTATTCGTACACATCTGTTGGAAATTTACTCTCAAAAGGAACTTATGTTGCACTATCATAACTTACTAGACTTTCGCTTTGCTCAAGGAACAATCGTATTTTCCCATGACTCTATTATCTACACTCTCAAAATTCCAATCCTAAATCCTATCGAATTCTCTCGTGTCCAAAGACTTGCTACAATCAATAATCAAGATCAAACAGAAATCATTAATACACCTTGGACATTAACAGGACCATCTATCAAATTATTTGCCAACAAATGCCAAGTAATTCATGAACAAAATTATTTGTGTTGCCAAATCATAACCACAGAAGTCAAGCCGACCGTTATTCCAATAAATTCAACCCTAACATTAACGTATAAGCTATCTGAAAATTTAACGCTTATATCAAGTAACCATCTAATAACAATCGAATATGATAATAACGAAATGACAACTAGAGGAACCCATCGAATTCAAGGAAATAACATAAAAATCCAGGGACATAACCTCGACGACGATCTCGGAGAAATAGAACAATCAAGTTTAATTCTGCCATTAATTATCAAAGACTATCAGTTAAATTTTGAGCCACTAAAGATTTTAACTCTACCTACAATATCTACGCCAACGTACGAACCGCTCAAAATCGAATTCTATACATCAACATGCTCAATTGCACTTGTATTATTTTTTGTATTGTAAATAACTCCTGCTCCCGACGCCATGTTGGCGTAAAAATGAAATTTAAAACATTTTATTTATTAATAATTTGATTATCAATACAAAATTATGTAAATTAAGAACACACATACAAGTCATGATCACAAAAACAAAAATTTATTATAATTAAAATTCTAAATTTTTAAAAGTTTAGAACATATTAAAATAAATTTATTTAAAAAAATCTAATTTGAATTTTTTTATATTAGTCTTAGCTTAGTCTTAGTTGTGCGGGGAGGCTACAGCGGCCTCTGCTCGAGGGCTTGTTGGCGTCGAGCACTCAGGTTCCCTTGAACCCATTGTGCTCCACCCTCTGTTCCTTATCTTATTCCTTTCCTTTATTCCTATTCTCTATATGCTCTGCTACTCGGCAAATGGTGTCTAGTGTGAAACTTCTTAACTGGTCCTGCGTAGGCATGGGATTACCCCATGCCTTATGCCTGGCCTCTACGAAAGCTGGACACTCGCATAGTAGGTGGCCAGTCGTTTCTTCCACTTGTTGGCACCATCTGCACGTACCTTCGGTGCTCATTCCTATTATAAGTAGGTGGTATTTGACCCACCAGTGTCCCGTGAGCCAGCCCACTACCTTCCTTAGTCTACCCCTACTCAATTTCCCTATTTCTTTACACCATTCTTTGGGAGGCTCCTTTCCTATCAGCTGCTTGGCTTGTCGAAGGCCTGGAGTCTTCCATCACCTGTCTATTGTTTCCTCGTGCAGCCAGGCGGTGATTTTGCTTTTGAGCTCACAGGCAGGGATTGGCACTTAACAGTGTTTGGCCCTGATCCCACGAGCTCCTCTTCCCAGCAGGCGATTTTTTATATTAAAATTATATTAAAATAAATTTACTCTATTTTAAAATTAACACCATTAAAAATTAAAATTAGATTTTTTAAAGTAAATTTATTTTAATTTAAATTTAAAAATACTAGCGACATCGCGCGCATTTTATTATACTGTCATATTTAAAAACTTAAATAACATGAAACCAATAAAAATTTTATTAAGGAATTTTTATAATATTTAGTGTCTTTTTTCTTTTGAATTTAGTTTGTAAAATAATTCGATGTTATCAATTACTTTAAAAAAAATCTTTGTTAAAAGGAATGATAATTAGAAGTTAAATTAGTGTTAACTTTAACAGATTTTCGTGAGAACCCTCAGCGAGCTTTTCTTAGTAGGCTACTAAGGTTCAATGTAGTCAGCGCTCTTTTATATTAAATCCTTATCTTTGGATACCCGACGCTCCTTACAGTCCTTCTATCTCTTTGTCTCTTCTACCTCCTTGTATTCTTCTTGCACTGCACTATTTTTTTAAATCCACTATTCGGAAAGAAACTCTATTTTTCCGATTTTATTACCAAAGTATTTTAAATAAATATTTTTTTCTTCAACTTCCTTAAACAAATTTTTAAAATAATTTTCTTCCTGCAAAATAAACGTTGACAATCTAGGTGGAAGGAAAATTCCAAAATCTTTTTCAATAATTAAATAAATTCTATCACCGTATTTCGTTTTTTTTTCTTGTACTGATGAAATTTTGTATTTATCAATTTCAAGATCTTCTAACCTTTTTGTTGGAAGATATTCCAATTTCCCAACACGATTTAATTCAGTGAAATCCATTTATATAATGGGTTCCTTCCAAACGAAGGCTAGCTTGCAACTAATGAAAGTTAAAAAATAAAATTCTTTATATAGCTTCCTAAAATTCTAAGGAGGTTGGGGTTACCAATGCGCAAAACATTTCTTGGAAGTATGAAGGAGTATCCATGAAAAATAGCGGAGACATAAAAATATTCTGCGCTGCTGCGCAGTATAAATTGTAACTTAACAGAAAAAAAAAAAAAATAAATAATGTGTTATTGATGTTACTTACGAAAAAAGTAATTTAATATCTAGCTGTAAGACCGATGCGTGCGGTCCGCGGGGGTGGACTCGCACAGTAGGTGACATTATCTGCACCTTGAAATTCTTTATCTGCTTGCTAAAAGAAACAGAACATTCGGCGATGGTAATATAATACCTACCTATAAGGCCGTAATATTGCGCGAGGTGGCATCGAACACCCATGCAAGGCAGATGACATCATCTGCATATTATTCGGCGCTATAGAAAAATAAGTCGATCAATACACGCGAAGTGTAACTAAATAGGATCTCGCCGCTAATTAAGGAACTACACGATCCCTTCTTAAAAAAGTAATGAGCGGCCATGTTGAAGCATTTAAAGACTTGATTTGATTGGTCAATATAGTTCGAATGTCAGAATTATGAATTCTTTGAATTTTTAAAACCGAATATTGATTTTTAGATGTAAAAAAATATATAACTAAATCTTAATAGTTTTTACAATGCTGCATAATGAAAAATATTCGAATAAATTTTGAATTCATAACTTCAAAATT
>UCOM01004107.1:0-13878 GCA_900474385.1 Ormyrus pomaceus
ATATGGACCAGCACTCCGTGTGGCGACTTGTCATAAGAATTTCATGACTTAAGTAATGAACTTCAGCTAAAATGCGTGGTCAATTTTAAAGGAAAAATCCCCGGAGCGAAAAGGTTAAGGTACAATGGATATATTTTTTTAGATTATTTACAAAAATATCAATGGCATTTTTAAACTTCATTGTACGTACAATAACTGAAGCACCAAAAAGTTGTTGAAATAATGCAAGAGAAAAGTAGAATTTGTAAAATACATAAGTGGAAATTATGTATAAATATTGTAGATTTTTTCAGTACAATAAACTTAATTAGTTCAAATTTATTTTTTAAGTGATTTCCATTACTTTTTTTAATTTTAGTAATTTTTTAGCGATACTCCTCGATTCCACGATTCTTTTTACCAAAGATTCGATACTTGGGTATCGATACTTTTAAGAATCGATTCTTCAGGAATCGATACTTTTTAGCAGAATCACACATCACTAGCGCGAATTTGTCGCGCTCGCTAGCAGACCAGTCGAGGCTCAGGGATATAGGTATTCGCGCCCGGTGAGGGTACTCATTGACGTTTTTTTATTTGAAATGTTTACTACAAATCTTAAAATTTCTTTGGCAAGCGGGGGCGCTTTTGGGTCTCGTGGCCCTGGGTCCAGGCCCGGTAGGCCCGCCCTTCAAGACGGCACTGACTAATATTTGGAAAAACGATATTAACAAAGTAAAACGTCCGGAAACTAAAACCTTTTTTTTAAACTAAACTGACAACTGCAACTTCACAACAGAGTTCAATTATCTTCAATGTATATGCATCACATTAAAATACATTTTATATGATGAGTTCTTAATATTTAAAATGCGTACTCTTACATGGACAATATATATAAAACGCTGCCAACTGCACTGGCAAAATGCTTTCTCAATGTAAGAAAATCGTATCCGTAACAAACGTTTTATAATTTTTGATACAGCATTTAGCCAAGCTTAAAAAGTTAACCTGAGATATATCTATAATGCATGATCGTATGTTTGCTGTATGAATAAGGTAAGTATATTAAAAAAGTGCTAACCTTGATTGCTTAAAAAAAAAAAAAATTAAACGGAATTTCCGCCTATTAAAAATATTTTAAACTAAAGCATTTTAAGTAAAAATTGAAAAAATTAAAAGTGAAGCTAATGACTCACGAAAGAATAAAAAAAAAAACAAAGTTTTCTACAAATTCATTTACATATGCACGCGTCACACCGGTCTTCTTCCTCATCGCGCCAAACTCGTCTCAATCCCTTCCAGCACGCCTCGTTACCCAGAGATTCCTAGATAATCAGCGTATATCGACTGCTCGCCTCGCTTGTAATACTCCTCGCAGCTGGCAAACATTCAGCCCCGGTGCCGTGTCGCGAAACAAAACGAATAATCCTGGCCGCCAACGCGAGATGTACCTCCACCTATACACATCCTTACTCTCGCGGCTCTCTTTCTCTCTCCCTCACGCACACGAGAGATCGCCGAGAGCACGTGGTGTACGCATCGACGAGTTGCATGTGCGAACAGTGAACACTCTCCTCGCTACATGCATTATACAAAGCGGCCGCGAGAGCGAGAGAGAGAGAGAGATTGAGAGCGACGGGGAAGCGAGACGAGAGCTGTTGCAGCGAGCGAGAGAGAAAGGCTGCGCCACAAATCACCATTACTCGATGTGTATCGCGACGCTATATAATTATACCCATAACGCCAAGCACCAGGTAATGGCTCAATCCCGCACGTGCATGTGATGATAACCAGTCGGAGTCGCGTCCTCTCTCTCCCTCTCTCGCCCTTTCCCCGGCGGGCCGGCGAGCGCGAGATTCAAAATCCTCAGCGGCGATTGGCCGACGCCCGGTCACGTGCTCCGTTGCGTCACCGACTCCATGAGCCACGAGGAAAATCGCGGGTTGGATGCGGGCTCGCGTCGAGTCCGAGCCGGCGTGGAGATGGAAGCGGGAGCGCGAGCGCCGCGGCCGAGAGACTCGGGAGAGACGAGGATGGCTGACTTCCCCAGGCTCCCCCTCCCTTCCGCCATTAACAACGCCCTTGCGCATAAATCCCGGGGAGCGGCGAGCGCTCCGTCTCTCTCCCTCGCGCTCGAGCGCGGCGTCGTCCGTCTCCTTCCTGTCGGCGCGAACTTCCCATATAACTCTCTCGCTCGCGCGCTCCCCGCCTCTGAGAGAGGGAGAGAGAGAGAGAGAGAGAGAGCGGGCTGGCCGCGCGCGGCCGCATCTACTTGCCTCTGCCGTCTCGCTCGAGCCCGCGGCCGAGGCCCCTCGCTCCGTCTTGCTCTACATATGTGTGCCGGGAGAGGGGAACCTGCTGCCCGAGCACGTGCGTGTGAGTTACGAGCTGTGTGTGTGGAAAGGATACAGCGCTACGCGCGCGCGCGACTGTGTGCCGCTGCCCGAGGAAAGAGTCGTATATGGGCGAGAGCGCCTCAGGAGGGAAAGAGAGGCCTGATGCGTGCATGCGGCGAAATAGCTGTACCTGCACGCGGGATTAAGGCTGCTCGTGCAAAGCGATATAGCGCAGGATCGCGGCCGGACAATGAGCGGCGCGCACACGGCAGTGCGAAAGAAAGAGCGATCGAGACAGAGCAGCAGCAGCAGCAGCAGCGCGCGTGTGTGGAGTGGCCGAGTAGGAGGAGGAGGAGGTAGAGGACGGTGTACAGGGGGGAGGCGTTCGGGGGTTAGGAGAGTCGTTGGAGGAGGCGGCGGAGGAGGAGGGGGCGAAGGCACCAGCGGCACGAGGAATACGAGTATACGGGCACGGCGGTTGCGGCGGCGGCGGCGGCGGCGTCGCACACTACTATACGGTCAACGAGCGAGTAGCAGCAGCGCCGCGTGGCGGCCCTAGGTGGGGACTATCGGCCGTAAACCATCCGCGGCGCGGCCTGAACATTTAACTCACGTATTGCCATCCGACAAGTTTGCTTTGGCCCGCGCGAAAGAGCGTCAGCCCGTTTGAGCGAGCGAGGAGGAGGTTTCGCGCGCGCGAGGGGCACTTTTCTCTCTCTCTCTCTTTCTCTCTTCCTCTCTCTCTCCTCTCTCTCTCTCTCTTCTTCCTCTCTGTCTGTCCGTCTGTCTTCCGTCTGCTCACCTCCTCGGTACACTGGTGATAACGACGATAAGCCGGGCACTGTGCAGCACAGCCGTCCTGACCCCGTTTACCGCCTCTGGAGCCATGACGAGGTGCCGTCGCCGTTGATTTTGACGCGAGACGACTGCCGCGGACAGAGAAGGCTACGCCTCTGAGGGAGAGATTTTGCGAGAGGGAAGCAGGCGCAAGGAGGACGATGCAGCGAGCACCGAGTTATCCACCACGGCAGCTTTTGGGCCGCCGACGTCGCTGAGGGACTCGAGCACACAGTACGGTGAGTCCCCAAAGCCTGACGCCGCGCGACAACGACTCTTTCTTCGGGGCTTGGCGCAATTAGCGGCGAGAGTTGCGGCCCGGTTGCGGTCGTTGCCTACGCGGAAAATCTCGAGAATTAAGGGGTGCCCCGGTCTGGGGTGGTTCGAGCGATTCGAGGGGGTTATTTTGAGGTTAGAAGATGGGGATCGCGGTGGCTCCTGCCGCACGAGAGATCGCCCACGTGTTCCGACGGACGGCGAACGTTCAGCTGGATGGAGTGTTGCGTTGAGGCCCCTTGTGACGCAGTTATTTGCGTTGATTGACAGCTCGCGATCGTGTGGGATGTTGACTCGCTCGCGTATGGAAGTACTGCGCATTGTTTAATAATTATCCGATAGAAAATTACTGCTGTTTCGTTGAGTTTTAACAAGAAAACTCGAGTCTGGTAAAATTTGTTTTGCCGTGACATATTTGTTTGCCGATTTTTCAGAGTTAAATGGCCACAGGGTGAATGTGTAACTTAAAAACAATCGTAGAAAGTAGTGATTATCTTTCTGTTTACATGGAATAATTAATAACAATCATTTGTTTATAATATTGCGCCATAATTTGCGATCGTTTACAATCCATAAAAGATATCTGTTTGTCGCTTCTTATGTATGTTGTGGTCGATCTAATTTTACTTATTCATGAATAAAAACGTTAAAATTATGTCCTGAATGTTGTTAAAAATTTATTGATATTATTACTATAATAAGAATTCTACTTTCTTCGCTGTAATTTATATTTATATACGTATATTATTCTTTATAGTTTTTATAGATGCTTACTTCATTACACTGCAGTATTTTAAATAAATGTCCCTACTTACCAACATATTTTTATTATCAAAACATTTTAAAAGTATAATTACTTTCTTTTCAATATATATTTTAAAATATTTTTTCCTTGCAATAATAATATAATGATTCTAAAATTTGATAAAGCTTCAGATAATTAAAAATACTCTTTTCACTTTCAGGAAAAATGTAATTTATTTAGTTTAAATTATAAAAACTTTAACATATATAAGTTCAAAAGCTGCCGTGGTGGATAACTCGGTGATCTAAAAATATATATACCTTGCTGATGAAACAGGCCCAAATTTCAAATATTTTTGAAAAAAATTGCCAACGAATCCGAAGATATAATTTGGTTAACCATCAGGTGCGATAATACAAGGGTTGTGCTCGATAATCTTCCCCTTATACCATATATTAAAACTAGCGCACACAAATTACCGGCAATCTCAAAGCAAAGGAAAAAAAAACTTTATAATTCACCGATCTCCATTGATCGAATCGTCAAGCCTTCGTTTCAGATGGTTTCTATATTCTTAACCCAAAGAATCTCCCCAGTTATCGATTCTACCGTTTCCAAAGGCATATAGCGACCGCTCGATTATTTTTTTCTCCCCAAGAAAAGTCAAAAAATGTGTAAGTCTCCCTCCAGAGTTCACATCCTCCAGCCGCGAACATTTGCGTAGCAGCCGATACAATCTTTACGGCTCCCGACGGGGTCCGTATCCGGAAGTTCCCGCGGCGGGAGAATTATCCGCTCGTCTTCTGTCCATCTTCCCAGGCTTGCGGCGCGACTTCGCGGGCTATACAATTTCGTGCGCGGAGGACGTTCCCTCGGAGGAATTGCGTTCGAATTCCGAAAATAAAGCCGATGCCGATGAAATAGAGTCGATGGGCTCTCTCGCATAGTCCGCTCGAACGTCTGACTGAGACTCATAAATAAGGATTCGAGCGACTGCGCTGCCTGGGCTGCAAGCGGTGATAAGCTTTCCTTGTGCGTCCCTTTGCACACACCTTACCCTCGAGTATCGGCTGCTTTTTTCCGAGAGTTTTCACCCTCCAAGAATATCGATGGTAACTGAAAAATGGAGAGGAATTTTTAGCTGGGCGTCGGCGATTTAATCTTTGTTATATTTTATTGCTCAATTTTTTCGTTAAATTAATAATCAAAATCGTAAAGTTTTCAGTTAAATCTTGCAGCTTTGCACATTAATACAACAACACATTCGTAATGAAATGATCTCATAGTTCAAGAATATCACGTGATTAGGCTATTGCTCACTTCTAAAGAATGTTCGTCGGGACTTGTAATTCTTTGAAGCATTTTTATACAAAAAATTATATTTTTAACGGAATATTTTACAACCCTTTATCTCACGGAAAATCTGTTCTACCTCAAAAACCCTAAAAATTTTTAAGCCAAAAATTACAAATCAATATCTCAAGATTTTCCAATTTACTTTGAACTTTTAATTTCGCTGCTCCCAAGACTCTAAACATCTTCCTCCATCCTAATGAGAAACGACGCAAATGTCCAGTGCCGCAATGAAGTTTTCCTTCCAAAGTCGGCCCCGAGGCGAGCACGTCCGTAGTCCTTCTTCCCTGTACATCCGTGTCCGGCGGCGTCCTGCCAGTCCCGCAAGTTGTACTCGCAAATCGCGGTATAGGCTCGGCCGTACAACGAATAGAGGTGGTCCGACGCCTTCGTCCCCCGCGGCCCGGCACGGACTGGCCGTTTCTCATAACAGTTTAGCTCGCGACACTTTCGAGAAGTTGCCCGTTCCCGGGGCGTTTCGAGGCTCCGCGCGACGCGTCACTACCTTAGGACACACCTTGGAAAGCCAGCCGGCGCCCCTCCGGGCGCAAAGATAAGTGGCGCCCGAAACTTAACGAACCTCCAGCCCGCCGGCTTGATAAAGCATGCCGAGCGCGATGCCGAGGTGCACATCTCTGGACTAGTTCGGATATATCGAAATTGTGGCCTCCGGTGCGGAGCAGAGTTTTTACGTTCAGCTGACTGAGAAAATTGTTTTTCTCGAACGTGTGTTTTTAGTTGCGGGTTCCGCGCGATGAAAATGACATTTTTAATGAAAATGATAAATTTCGAGTCTACGTAATTATTTCAATGCTACTGAAAATCATACATCGATGCTATTCTTTTTAATAACATACATTCCTTACTCGAAGAAAGGGCTTTTCAATTGAATTAAATTGTACGAACGAATTGAAACAAACTCCCCCGATTAAAATCGAGCGCTAAAACGGTATATACTTTTATGCGATTTTAACTAGGGAATTTTGGCAATACGCACGAGGCACGAAAGAGGAATAGTTTACTACTTCAATTAAAAATTATTTAACGCCGTGCAAACGAGCGAGTCGGTCTCTGCGTTTCGACTAACGAGGTACGTCGTATCGTTAATCACGCTTGATTTGCAAGCTCACCACGCTGAAACCAGTACAGAGTGACAGCGCGAGCGTTCGGGCTCTTCCTCCGACAATTTATGAAAGCTTCAAACCGAGAGCCGGGCAGGGTTCTTCTTCATTCAGAGATTTTCCAGTTGATTGGTATTTTTTCCCAAGTCGCGCTTTTCGAGCCTTTCGCGAAAAAACTTTCCGCCTGGATTTTCAGAAACGAACTTTATGATTTGCCTCGGCGAATCTTGCGAGCAATAAATTCTCCTGATTAATTGCAGTTTTATGCTCGTGTAATTTTCCCTTCGCGATCGGAAATAAATTATTTACTAAGTACCCGTCGTTACAGAAGTATCTTCCGTGCCCGTGTTTAGCTCGAATTCATTCCGATTTAATTTCATGCCGCATCGAATATCGAAGCAACTCCGATTCAATCAATTTAACAATTAGTTCTTCCGCGTGTAAAAAAAAAGTAGCGCCGAAGATTTATATGCCCCGGAAAAAAATATTGTAACGGAGAAATAAAAAAATGCTGCAGCCCCGCGCGATCGTCGCTCTCTCTCTCTCTCTCGCGTGAAAAGCATCGCGAGATTGCGCTCTTGAAAAAAAAGGTAAACATCGATCAGCTGGCGAACAAACAGCGCCGCGATCCTCAGCTATGACACTCGGCTACGAGCGATCGCGCGCACTCGCAGACCATCCTTCATTGTAATTGATTCGTAAAGAAAGCCGATTTTATCGGTTTCACGAGCCTCGACGTGATGTATCGCGCGCGTGCGCGCGCTCTCTCTCTCTCTCTCTCTCTCGCTCTCGCGCGCGCCGCCACTGCCACCGATTATATCGAACGTATCGAAGCTAATTGTAAGTCCGAAGGAGCGGCCGATCGCCGAAATTTATTCGCCGCTCAGCGTACGCACAAATTACGCACCGCCGGCCGGGAAAGAAAGAGAGAGAGAGAGAGGAGGCCCCGACACGACCCGACAATTGGTTAAGAGCGATAATAGAGCAATTCCAGTCGCTTTAGAGGAACTTTATGACTCGGCTCGCACCCCGCCGCGAGCGCACGCCGAGAGAGAGAAGAGGGATGAGGCGCGGGGAGCGGTTATGGTTGCCGGCGGCGGCGCGACGACACCCCCCCGTGTCAGAGCGCACCTCTAATGGCCGTGAAAGCATTTTTCTGACACTTTGCACACTCGGGGTGGTATCGCTTGTTCATCTTGATTCGCTGTCAAAATAGCCGGGCCGCGCCTTTTTTTTTTTTATTATCTGCGCCGAGCGGCGTCGATTCGCGCTGACTTATTGCTGGACGGAGCCGCTCTGGGCTTTCTTTGCTTTACACACCGGGCATTTGTCACTTTTTAAAGCGCGCTTAGGCTTTCGAGTTTAATGTTTCCGAAGTAATCCACTTGACGTGTATAACGGGAGAACGAGGGCTGATATTAGCATAAAGGGTTCGAAGTATTTTTAAATTAATGACTAATCTCACGTGTGTGAGATGATGTGAAAATCATAATTTGCCAGGACTTGCTTACCCAGCGCTCAACGAAAGCGACTCGAGAAAACTCAAGTTTGCTAATTAAAATAAATGCAAATTCCTCGATTACTCTTACCGCTGCAATAACGTTTAGCGTGAAAATAAACAAAGAGAGAGATAATGCGCGCGGTGCAGTGATTTACAAAAGAAGTTAATTCCGACGACCTCGTTGCTAATATCAGCTCATGTTACATGCAAATGCAATCGGAGGCCTAGAAAGCACTGGAAGGCGAGCGCTAATTTTTTCCTCAGCTCGCTGAGAAATAGCATTCGGAGTGAAAAGGGGATCGCACGCGCGCGCGCGCCTCAGATATTCAAGTGCAGCGCGGAACCGCAGCCCGGTAACGGCGCGGCTCCCGTCGGAAGGAGCGTACAGTGCTTCTTCACTCGTATCAGTCGGCCGCTCGGCTTAAATGCTCGCTGCTTTTTATGATCGTTGCTTTGTGCTTGCTTGGGTATAAACAACTTTTTGCCGCCGTTTAGCGGTTATTCGAACGTTTTTTTAGAATTAATACATTGGGCCTTTTGTCGAGTTTATAATTTTGTTGCTTTAATAACTTATTCAAAAACGAGTTGATTTAAGGTACAATTTAACATGCAGATTTGGTTTTATGTAATTATTGTAGTAAACAGTTATTTTTAAATTTCACTTTTACGCGCGTGTTTGTTTTGGAATAAACGCTTGCCGATTACAAATGATCCTATAGTGAATTTTTTCACGATTGTTTTACTTTTTACTTTCTTTTTTAAACACTTTGCATCGTAATTAATGCAATGTATAATTTTCAAATAATTAAGGGTTTAAACAAACATGAAAATGGTTTTTCCTTTAATTACACTTTAATTCGTTTGACTTTGTGATAATTTAGAACGAAGTTGTAACGGAAAAATTTATACTGTTTTCCTGCTGAAGTATAAATCAATCTGTTGAAATGAAATAAAATAATTCTACCCAACTCTATAAATCAACCTACCAAAAATTAAATTAAAAATTCCAAATTTTTGACGAAATTTTTCCTTTTGAAGAACACTACGTCCATAAAAAAAGCTGACATCGGGGACCAATTTACGAAAAAATTCGCAGCTGTTCCTCAAAGTAACAACACATGGACGTCAGCAGTCCAATGTCCCCAAAAACTGCGTCCTACATCCAGAACTCGTAAAAAAACGTTCGAAACTAGATCACCGAAAAAGCAAAAAAAAAAAAAAAACTGAGAACGACCTACAGCAGCACTCGTCCACTACCTGCCAGCTCGCTCTGGGGTCACGGAGCATTACCTAATAAAGGGCATTTCCGAAAACACAGCGGCAGGCGTCCCGCGGCGAAACCGTAACACGTCCGTCGGGGGCGCGAAAACTGTTTTCCGGAGCAAGGTCGGCCTGCCCTCGAATTGCATCACCTGTGTCGCGCGTCGGCCCTCGTTCTTTTTTCCCCGGCAAGCGGCGGCGGTACATCCTCTCCGATATACCTGTAAGTCCGGCCCTGACCGTCGCCCTCGTAAATAACGAACGGACGCGGCAATAAAAAAAAAACGCGCGCCGCGGCCTATCTCTCTCTCTCTCTCTCTCTCTCTCTCTCTCTCGCAAAAAGCCCCCTGGCACAAAGTGCGTTAAAACGTAACGGAACGTGGCGCGTGTCCTTCGACTCGGCGGCGCAAGGTCAGCGGCACCGACTCGGATTCCGTGGAACGCCGCGCCGCAGTTTTTAGGCTGCCCCTCCCGATGCATCTCTCCCGCCGTTTTCCTTTGATGTCCCGAGAATTTCCGCAAACACTCGCGGTTTTTCACTCGGCGGCGACTTACGGTATGTTGGGGAGAAATGCGAGAGCGCTCGGGAGGAAATTAGCCTTTTCGGTTTTTATCGGCGAATTTCGGCGCGGTAAGATCGTTTGTTTTGCACCGGTGCTTCTCTCTCGCGTCGCGGGCAGTAAATTAAATTAAAATTAAACCTTCTCGCAAGAAGTCGCGAATTCTCGGAATCGCGGAAATGACATTTGGTTTTGTTAAACGTATTCGTCATCCCGCCTTAATTTTTTCGTTCCGTAAAATAGGTAAATGAATGATAAATTACCCGAAGATTCTCGCGAGTTCTTATGCGACCAAACGAAAGAAGTATGCGGATTTATTTCACAAGGAACTTTGCAGCACATTAATTAAACGCGCGATTTCAAAACGGCTTATCAAAGCCTTTTTTGTTCGGTTGCAACGCCGAGAACTTGCCACACGCGGCCGCATAAATTCATCCGCGATTCTTCCAGCGACAGGGCCAAAAGAGACTCTCTCTCTCTCTCTCTCTCTCTCTCGGTGGAATTATAAACGGAAAGTCCTTTCGAAATTCGTCGTATAGATTTTTGCGCTAACGCGCGCACGAATTTCTCTCCTGGATATTATTTATGTGTTCGGAAACTTAAAATTCCTCGCGCAAAATTTTGCCAGTCGAGGCTACGAGAGAGAGAGAGAGAGAGAGAGAGAGCGCCTCGAAGGTTAACAATGAGCGGGTCCCGGCTTGATTTATAAGTTCAACTCCGCACGGCGAACAATATTTTGATCTTAATGCTCGTTTTGGGGCAAAAGTACGTGTGCGGCTTGCCGGATGGCGCGAGGTGAGCATATGCGACCGGTGATGTCACCGCGCGACGGTCGGCTATCCTGACTTTTCGGACGTGTCCGATTCTCCCGCGGCGATTATCTTCCTCGCGTGCACAGCGAGCGGCGATTAATCGGTTCGGTATTATTTTTAAGGTAATTTAATAGGTTTTTAAAGGTAACGATATTTCTAATACTCGTAGCTGTAAGCGCATATAATACATGCAGTTTAAGAACAGTGAATAAATTGTGGTCCTAATTGAAACATAAATCGTAGAAAGTAAATACTTATTCTGCATTTATCATTGTGATAATAGAGATTATAAAACCGGTTTCCAATAGCAAAACTTAATTAACCAGCCCGGGTAAATATTTGTCGACTCTGTAACGCAGCCCAAATGATTTCCTGTGTACCTCGCGAAACGTTCTCTCCCAAGCTTCGCAGACAATTTGATCTCTAATTAAAAATACCCTCGATCCCCGAGAGATGAGGCATCTCCTCAACTCCGAGTTTTTTATCCCGGAGTCTGGCGTTTCTTCTTTCTTCTTTTTTTTTCCGCCGATGGCACAGAGAGATTGCGCTCTCTCGTCCTCGCCGTAGGTAAAAATCGCTAGCGAGGTGTCTCTCAGTCGAGATAATCGTATTCAAGCGGCAACGTGCTCCAGCACTAATGGGAGGAACACGAGAAGAACCTGCGCGCCACTGCCAAATAAATTTCGCGGACACGACAAATGATAATTCGAAAGCGGCTTTTTTTCGCCGGGGCCTCGCCTCGCAGCGTCTTATCACCGGGAATTAACCGCTCCGTTAAGGTGCTAAGAACGCGATATAAAGAGTTCCTATTAATAACGGGGAAATATATTGTTTTCCCGACGAGACGCGCCGCGCGATTTATGGGATGCGCGGGCCGTGCTTGCACCTTTAGTGTTAACTCGTTGCTTAATCTATTAGTATTCACTTAATAATGATTTATATGCACAAATCTATCAGTTTCAAACACGATAAACTAATTGCCTTTATTATCTTATTATGTTTCAGGTGAGTAATGGCGTTTTAAAAGGAACAAAATAAACCGCGAGGCGCCCATCCTTCGACTTGGCGATTGTGAGTACGAACGTTCTCTGCACAATACAGATTCACCTTCGGAATGAATCTAAGCGAACGCTGCGGGCAGAGAGAATCGCGATAAGAATTTCCAGCGTCTGTATCTTTTTAGATAATTGCTGAAAACGCGTTGCAAATGCA
Organism: Ormyrus pomaceus; assembly: GCA_900474385.1. NCBI lineage: Eukaryota > Metazoa > Arthropoda > Insecta > Hymenoptera > Ormyridae > Ormyrus > Ormyrus pomaceus. The sequence continues at coordinate 11,996 of UCOM01004107.1, forward strand.
AGAATTTTTCGTCGACTCGACGATAAATAAATTAAATTTCAAAAGCCCCGTTGTTTTTCCACGCTATAGTTGGAAAAAAAAAGTGATTTACGAGCCTTATTTCGTTTTAGTATAGAGAAACTGAAATACTGGCCTAAAACAATGCCGCGTCAGAGAGCCGGTTTTAGCGGAGCCGGCAGAAATTTTAACAGACCCCGGCAAAATTAATGAAAAGCGAAAACTGCAGCGACGGGCATTTTTCAAAATTTTAACGCCGTTTGATCCTCCCAGTGCGCGCGGCGAGCCAACTCCGCCTCTGAATATTCATCACGGCGAGCGTATTTTCGGCGCTCGCGCGCTCGCCGCGAGAATCCGTAACGCGATCGAGATACATCAATTCGTCGCTCCGCGGCCCGAGAGAGAAACAACGCCGCCGCCGCTACGCTCCCGAGGATAAAGAAGCGCGGAGGCAGACGCCGCGGCGTTCCTCGTACGCGGCTTTAACGAGAGTCAATTGCAGCCGACGACTCGCTCCTCGAGGGAGAGAGAGAGAGAGCCCAATGAGCTGCCTCGATAACTGGGTCAACTTCGTTCGTCCCCGATTTTAACTTAGCGCGCACACCGCGCAACCTTTAAGATCAACGCGGCGGATATATGCTGTAAATCCGGCTTGCGAAATCGCGGGAGCTTATTTTTTCTGGGCGCGAATATTTTTGGACGGAGTTCGGTGCTTGGCGAGGTATTTTCGGCCCCGGCAGCTTGCTTGTTTGTCAGGAAATGCTTTTGGCGGTTGAATTCGTTTTGAATGTAATTTTTTTTATAAGTTAAGCGTCGCTACGTCGTACGTGCAACGTATTGATAAATTTGCGTTCAATGGATTGAGATGGAGAACAAATTTATGATGGCAGCTATTCCGCGTGCGAAAATGTCGCGCCGTGTTTGGACTTTGGTATTAAGGATAATTCTGAACCAAGATATAGAACTTTTAAAAAATTAGTAAAATTCAACGAGCTTCGAGCGTACTATTTTCTTTTTTTGAGGTTATACATTCAATTTTTCAGTATGATTTTACGTTATTTGATTTAAACATATAATACGATAGTCTGCTAATTTTAAAAATACTAATTTTAAAAATAAAGTATTGATCTTTTTATTTTAAGTATTTTAATTTAATTTCAATGTAGTTTCAAATATTTATTAAAATTCAAATCTAGCGAATGTAGCAAATTCTCGCGCCTATTCGTTAACAACCAATCAAAACAGTTTTTAAAGGCTTCACAACATCCAGCCATCACTTTTTTAAGAGAAGAAAATTCTTCTCTCTAAATTTAAAACAGTGAAAATATCACTGATTTGGACAGTGACTGCGTTTTTCACTGAAAAATCAATTAATCATCGCTATTTAGCTAATGAATATATTTTAACTGAGAAATACAGTGTTAAAACAATCACTACCTTTGTAGTGAACATTTACTGCCTGAAAAATCAGTGAACATATAACTAATTTTATCAGTGAATTTATTTCTCTATAATTTAAGACAGTGAAAATATCACTGATTTTGATAGTGACTGCGCTTTTCACTCAAAAATCAGTTAATCATAACTGAAAAATGCAGTTAGAACACTGCTCATTGCCTCAGTGAGTATGTAACTAACTGCACAGTGTTTTTACTGGATAGCACCATCCAAGCGCGCTGCGCGCTCGCTAAATATTTTCTATGTTAGACTAAGATACTTTTAATAAAAAAATATTTGTCTCATACATAACATTGAAATTCTTTTAACTTATTGATACGTTAAAAATGAACTACAAAACACAGACTTGGGAAACAGTTTCGATTGGCAAATTGTAAGTTCAAACTCGTAGGTTATGTTATTAACGAAAATTAAATAAAATAATTTAT
>UCOM01004108.1:0-13863 GCA_900474385.1 Ormyrus pomaceus
AGAAAAGCTGCACCATTCGCACTCCCGCAGGGCTTAAGCAAACACCCCCCGGAAATAATGTTCCCCGTAATTAAAGGCGCAGAAGCGCGCCTCGCGCCGATAAGGTTTATGGAGCTTGACGCTCGAGCATAAAGCGACTACACGCCGTCGCGACAATTAAACGGATGTAGATAAAAACTTGAAATCCCTCCCCCGCCCCCCTCCACCCTTTCGCCTCAGTGCTGGTCTAAGCCAACAGATAAGCTTTATAGAGGCGTTTAAAAATATGACGTACTGCAATTATACGCGCGGCTAAGCTCGTATAAGCCGGGGGAGGGAGGTGGGGAAAAATTCCGTCTTGTTAAAGCAGGTGAAATATTTCGGGCCTACAAATTACGAAAATTAGACAGCTTAACGTCTCCCGGCCCCTACGTGACGCTGCAAGCGATGACCTGCATCCACTCTCTCTCTCTCCGGCGGCGCCTTTCATTACGGAGCCTCCCGGCAAGAGAGGAGGTAAGAAGGGACGGGAAATCTAAAAGCTCTCGCTCTCCCCTCTCTTTCTTTGAAGCCTTTTTCTTCCCTCCCAGCCGGGGGCTTAAAAATACCTTATCGCTCCTCGACGCGCTTCGAAAAAGGGCCGCTATTAGCATGTACTTATTCGCTAAATAATTGGAGGGGGGGGGGCTGAATAGTCCGCCCGCGGATACGCGATTAATGCGGAAGTTTGCGCAATAAGCCAGCTTTTTCGCGCGGCAATTAAAAGATAATTTGACGTTTAATTTAATAACCGGAGAGCGCTGGTTTAGCAAAGGCGGGGGAAGAAGCGCGTTTAGTTCAAAGTGGGGATCGAGTACACAGCATATTATAGAGCCGTGAATAATTGATTCCGGGGGTGGCGAAACCCGAGTTTGCCGGATTGAGTAAACCGGTCGCTGTCGGTTTTCATTTTATTTGCCGACGCTCGATAGTTGACTGCGCGGACTATGCGGATTTTTAGGGGCTGTAAAAAGCTCGTTGGCAACGCTTAAAAAAAAGCGAGTAGCTGTTTACACGTCCGCGAAAAGCTCATCGGTTTCAATCTCGTTCGAACCCGAAGAATTGAATTATTCGTTCGAGAGTTAAAAAAAAAAGAAAAAAAAAAACCAGGACAAGACGTAAAATATTTAAAGCGCGAAGCGGTAGTTTAGCTTTAACCGGGGAATTGTATATTCCTCATTCTATCCTCTCAGTTATTTCACGTTCAAAACCCTTCTGGCTTATAAAATCTTTCGCGTCTGGGGAAGTATATACTGCCTATTCTCTACTGACGAGCTCGGCAGACACTTTCAAGAGAAACGCAACGAGTCATGAAGAGACGCGAGATTACCGCCCGTATAATTCTCCTTTTGCAAAAAATTTCTTCGCTCCTCTTTTTGCCTCCGTTCCGCGCCGATGACTGGATGGTACATTTTCGTGAAATTCAAGGTTTTTTTGTTTTCTTTTTTGATAAATTTTGTTGATTTTATCGCAGCTGGGCAGAGTGTGCGTATTTACGCGTAAGAGTACGGAGAGCTGGACTTACGAGCGCTGCGAGTAATACAGGGCAGTCATAACAGCATTATCGCCCTCGGATACTTACCTGAAAAATAAAGGAAACACGTTAGTAAAATGTTTATTATTGCGTTTATTAGTTTTATTAGGGAACTCGTGAAAGTGTTTTTAATGCGAGGAGCTTTATATTTTTTAGAAGTTAAGGCGATGTTGTTTCGACTCAAATTCTGTTTTTACTACTGCAATCGTTATTTTATCGAAATTTTTTAGTTTAAACGAGGTAATGGAATATTTTTGTTATATTATACAGCGATATTTTAATTTAAAGAAAACTTTCATAGTAACATTACAATGGTTTATAGTAACTTTAGAAGTGAAAATTTATTAGAAAATATCGTATTTTTTTTTTTAAATTTTTAATTGGAAATTCTAATTGAATTTTTATTACAAAACTTTTCTCCATCTACATTAAAAATTTTTTGTTCGTATTTTTAATCAATCCTATATGTAAAAAGAGTTTATTAGAGGTTATTAATTATCTATAATAAATATGGAAAAATATGTATTTTGGTCGAATATGTTCGAGAATATTAATAGTACCCATTTTTAAATAATTGCGTTCGAGACAAAGAAGGTTTAATTAAAATAATTGCAAGCTGTAAATTTATAGAATTCGCTTTTTTCACAATATTACAGATTTTTAACAGAATTTTTTTAAACTTCTCAAATTCTAATTAATATTCATCATAATTGACTTATTAATCAATTACGAATAAAGCACTTTCTGCTTGATACTTTTATTAAAAATTTTAATAAATTATCGCGTAATTAACTTACAAACGTTATTTTGACGCGAGATTACTTAAAATAAAAAAGAGGCGAAATGCATTTCGAGGAAAAGTTGGAGAAAAGGGTCTCGGGCAAAGGGCAGCTTAGCAAATCGACAAACTATCCAATACAAATTTAATATCGTAAAATCTCATTACGCTGTTTGCTCCAAAGTTTCCTATCTGAAAGTGAAAATAACCAGCGTTTTAACTTGTTCCATTTTCTCGGGTATCCGGCCTTCAAAAATAACCAACTCCTGAATACCAACTCATTTTAAGTTTCGGGAAAAACGAGTATTGGAATGCATTAACTTTCTTATTCTGATCCAAATATAAAGAGTTTTTTTCTCAATTTCTATAATATGTATTATGTTCATTGAGAAATATTGTAAGTCACTTTATCCTTAAAATAATAAAATTATTTAAAATAATATTCCCTTTTTACTTAAAAAGTGACACATACTGAATTGATTAAAGAAATCAATTAACACTTAGAGGGCCGGCATTTCAAAAATTTTAAAAGTTTATAATTTGTACTGAAAAGTAATCTGAGGTCCCCAAGTTAGAACCAAACCAAGGTCGGATGTTGACCGGTCAAATCATGACGCCTCAAGGCGTCATCCCGGTCCGAGATGGTAAATGCCCATCATGTTAAATTATGAATTTTTTTTTTAAAAAGTTGATAAAAACGTTTGAAAGACCTTATCAAGGCTTAAAAATATACAGATATAGGTTTTCGAGGTCGCTGAACACAATTCTGCAGTCAGAATTGTAAAATACAAAATGACAGATCCAATATGGCTGCCTTTTTGAACTAAATTTGATATTTTTCACTGATTATGTTTGAAATAATCTGTGAATAATAATAATCGTGGTCAGTGAACCTAATAACCCTAAGGAATTCCTTTGGTCCTACTTAACTACTCAGAAAAACTATGAGGCCTCAAGGCGTCATCCCGGCCCTCTAAGGGATAAACAAAAATTTGTTCGTTTATTTCACTTTTAAAATATACAAACTCCAAATCACTATAAAGCTAATCTTACAAACAGAATCACCCTCGGGCTACTTAAAGCTAATATATTATCTAAAAATACGAAATAGGCGCGGCTGCAAAGTCTGCAACGACGCATAATGGGAAGCATCTCCAAAAAGGCATATTTGTTCAGTCAATCTGCCCGAGCAAACATTTGTCCGTCCACTAATCAAAATCCGATATTTTTCATTAAAACTCTCCGACGCAACCCATCCGCAGTATCCGTAAAATCAATGCCAGAGACAACGAACTAATTCGCTTTCGCGATTCGCAGCTGCGCAGCCATAAACACACAAGCGGAGGTAACGGCACCCTCTCCCTCCCCAAGAAAACGCCCCCCCTCAAGCTTTGTATAAAATCCCGGGCATTAAAATCCATACAAAATCGGCGACCTCCCCCGTAAAAGAGAGCAACAGGCATTAAGCAGCCGCAATTAAAGCCCCCCGAATTCGCCGCGGCCTCGTAAAGCGGCGGCGGCCGCAAGTCCCGATAAATCCTTCCCGCGTTTGTCAGCGACGTTATACATACGTGTGGGGGAGCAGCGGCGCACTATCGATTCCACCACCGAGCGGCAACGTAGAGAGAGAGAGAGAGAGCAAATCCGCCTTAATTCCGGCCCCCTTTTTCCTCTTCGGGGGCGCGAAAGACGCTGCTCTCTCGGCGAGAGATGCGCCGCGGGAGAGGCGAGAGGCCGCCGCGGCTTAGAAGTTCGGGGCTCGATCGCCGATTTAGATGCAAGTTTTGCGCGCGCGCTCCGCCAGCGGCAGCCTCGTAAATTATATTTGCCCCCGCCGCGGATCGTAAAGTGTGTTTCCACGCTGCAGCGGGCCCGAGCTCCTTTGCTAATGACTTTATGTTTCTGCTAAATTGATAAGTGTGATGAATAAGTTTTTCCCGGCGCGAGTAATGCCCGCTGCTTTGCTCGGGGAGGGAGAGACTTTATACGCCGGGAGATGCTTCGGGAGATAGAGAGCTTGAAATATAGTCGTTAAAAAGTATTATACTTTTAAATAAGGGGTTATTCAACTTGAAATTTGAAAGGGGGAGAGAGTCGTTGTGAATTCTGGGCAGAGGGCAAATCGAAGCGCTATTATGGTTAACTGTTTTTTTTATAAGTGTCGGAATTTTTGCTACATTTATTTTGAAAAGAATGTGGATGAAGCAAAATTTTTGTTCGATTGAAAATACAATTTACATACGAATGCGTACGCAAATTTTTTTGAATTGTAAAATTAGCAGTGCATTGTAAAGGGAATAAAACAATGAATTTGCTTGATTTAAATTGCTCTTTGATTGTTTTAAAACCAAAGAGTTGTGCACCAATTTTCGAGGAAAAGGAATTTCAGACAAATATTTGTTAATTGCAACGAATTGTTAAAACCTCTCTTATTTTATAAATAAAATAAAACTAATAAATTCTATAATTAGCAATTTCAATTTAACAATTTCACTGCCAACTCGACAAAGGAAAAACCCCGGTTTCAATAATCATCGCAATCAATCCCTCATCCCAGTCCCGCTTTCGCCTCCCAACTCAGCTAAAATTCCTCGAGACTCGGTGAAATCGGCGCCTCTCAATCCCCCGTATCGTTCGAGAATATCGGAGCGCGCGGCGCGGCTAATTTCTTGCGCCGCGGACGCTCTGCACGCGAGGCTACGTGACGTTTCCGGGGCAGGGACGATTTATAAACGAGCGATTTTTCGCGAGTCGACGTAATTTCAAAAGCTCCCGCGCGCGCGTTCGGAGAGAGATTATGAAGCTTCGAGGGGCTTTCTCCCGCTCGGCGCGCGAAAAAACGCGCCGCGCCGCTCGCGTGGAAAGCGCTTAATCTGGGAGGGGAAAAGGCACGGAGTACGTGTTTGCGATCGAGCTTTTTGAATAATGCATAAGCCGCGTCGAATAATTAACGTTACTCCTCGTGTAATGCCGCTTGTTTTCCTTTTTAACGCGAGAGAGCGAAATCATTTTAGTTTTGCAGGCAAAAAAAAAACACATTTTTCCTTTTTTTAACCTTTACTACTGGCTCGCGTTAGATGGGATCAGCTTTATAGTTGCAAAGTAGTTTATAAGGTAGAATAAAAAGTAAAGGCTTGTTTATTGCGCTTAAAATTATACTGCTTCTGCGTGTATAGTTTTTCTTTATTTGCGCAGTTTTAAATCTGCATTTCCGACTAAACTTTAATTGTTCGCGCTCGGCGTTGGCCGATGTACGGTACCAAAAACTTAATTCCGGTCTCCGCGCAAATTATTTCCCGGAGAATGCGCGTTTCACCCACTTTTTCGAGCTCGAGCAGCAGGATTAATAATTTATTTACATTGAAAATATTGTTTACGCCTCGAGCAGCATCCGGCGCATATTTCCTAATACGCGGAAGGGAAAGAAATTTATGAAGTGCATAAGTGAGAAATATCGTTGGATCCCATTATCTCCCAACGCCAGTTTTTCACGCCGGGCGCCGTTAATTTTTCATTATCAAGAGCGTCTCGCCGCCGTCGTGACCGCTGTGTCGGGGCCCCCAAAACGGAATCGGCCGCGCGCGCGCGCGAGAAAATTAGCAATTTAAAGCGGCTAAGTAAATAAGGCAGCGCAGTTCTTTGCACGCGAGCCCTCGTCAAATAATGCGTTATTGCGAGCCGGCGGATCGCGACGTACATGGGTGTGTTACGCGACGATAAATTCCGAGCGTCAATGAGTCGGACGGAGAGAGGAGCTCGGGGCCGGCGAAAGGAAAATAGAAAAAGCGAGAGGAGATGGCCTTTGGCGATCGAGTCGCGAGCCACTATATTATTGCCCTCCTTGCTTACAATCCGGACCGCTGCTGCGAAAAAGCACAGAGCTGCAGCGGCCGGCGGGCCGGGTCTTTTATATATCTATCTATATATATATATATATAGTAAACACTTTATTTGCCGCGAGACCCGAAGCGAGCCGAGAGAGTATCGAGATTTCCCGGTGAGTAGTCCGGGTATTAGTCTTGTTTTCTGGGATGCACTTTAATAAATCCGAGCCGCGCGGGGAGTAAAAATTTCTGACATCGATTTTACGGGATGATGGCGGCGCCGTGGGCGAGATTTGTCAAGACGCCGGTTTCGGAATTGAGTTTGGACGGAGGCTGGTTTTGTGAATGCGGTTTTCCTGGTAGAAAATAAAGCAGGCCTGCTGGTTAAAATATTAAGCACTACCTAATTTTTTTTAAGCTAATTATTACCCTGTTGGAAGTTTTCACCATTATTTCACGAGTGTTTGGCGAATTTTTTTAAAACTGGCCTAGTTTTTACCAACGACCTTTCTAAAAACGACACCATTTCATAAAAAACTTGAAATATAGGTCAGATTGAAAATAATAAGAAAATGATGTTAATAATAAAATTAAATAATAAAATTGATTAATAAATAATAAATAAAAATAGATAATAATAAAATGATAAAATGATAATAATAATAAATAAAAATAGATAATAATAATAAAAAATAATGAATAATAAATGATAATACTTATTCTTTTCGAAATTTTTAGAATAAAGAAGACCATATGTTATGTCTGGACAGCCAGAAATTATTAGTCCTATCAAGTGAACAGAATCTCTTATTTTGTACCAAGACTTAACATGATAATTATTAAGAGTCCTTTGGAATAGATTTCGTTTTTTCTGCGGTAATTCTAAAACAAGTTTTTGAGAATCTACTATACAAACTAGATACTCACATCGTCTTGCTGGAAGAAGACAGCTTTTTTATTTATTTATTTGTTTATTTAAAATTGACCACTAAATAGAAAGTAGCCATTTTCTGCTTCAAAAGCGTGACGAAAATAAGCAATTATTAGCTAGCGAATAGCCAAAAATAAACCAAAAATCGCATTTCTGGCTATTCATTAGCTAAAAACTGTTTAAGATTTCTATCAGGCTTGTTGAAAAAATTTACATTATTGATTTTTGTAATTTGAGGGTAATTCATGGAGTTAATTAAAGATTAGATTACATCGAGTGGAATTTAATTTTCAAATATAAAAAGCCAGTCTTCTTATCTGAATTATTATGTTAACGAATTGCAGTATAATTTAAAGTACAGCCATAAATTTTAAACAATTCCATTATTTCTTCTATACCATTAAATACCGTTGAGTAGTTTTCGTAAATCCATTTAGTGTTATGTAACTTTTCCTTTCACTTTGCTATGCACAATTTCTGGAACGTAAGCAGCGAGTACCTAGCTGTTGGTTTCTAAGCGCATCGTTTGCCACCATTATTCATACTCCATTAATATTGACGATTCGAGCAGTGAAAATAATGAATTTTCACTTTCAAATAACATAATTTTAATGATTTTTCTTATTTAAAATTTTGCAGAAATTATACGGAGAGTAGGAAAATAAAAATAAAAATATGAAAAATTCACCGGACAATAACTAGCTAACTAATTTGTTAGCATATATCGTTAAGTAGTTTCCAACTTCAATAATTTGAAAATTCAAAGTTCCCCTCATCCCTTCTAATGCTGAGAAACTTCGATAATTCGGAAATTCAAAGTTTCCTTCGTCCCTTCAAATTCTTCGAACCTTTGCATATTCAAAGCGATTGAAAACTAGCAACCTTATTTTGAATAACACTGAATCCGGGCGCTTCTAATAAAGTGCTAAACTTGAGAGAAGTTTAAAAAGGCATTTTAAAATTGCACTTACTTCGACCTCGATCTTAAATCATTGTTTTTTTAAAACTTGGCAAACAACAAACTAGGTTGCGGTCTATACATGTATAATTGGCTAATTTTTCGAAAATACAAAAAATAAAATAAGAATAAACAAAAATGAATGAAGTAAATTGGAAAAGGAACTTTATAAACTCAATGTTTTAATACAAATTAAAGAAAGAAATCGAAACAGCTTCGTTCGATCTAAAGAGAAAAGCAAGCTCTTTACCAGAAAAGTTTTCAAAACTTACTCTAAGTATGAAAGTAAACATACAATAAACACATTTATTCTTCACTCAGAAAACAGCGGCCTCATGTACATTCACTCCTTAACTCAGCTCTCCAGTAAATAAGTAAAAATAGTTTCCCCCTTTCGACTGCACTTTAACTTCAATTATTCCACTCGCTGCGCCCGAAAATTCTCGACTCTTCCAAAAGCAAGTGTTGCGAAGCACAAAACGAGCTTCTCCGGGAGCTTTTCAGCTCCCTCGGTTTCCGAAAATACTCCCCTCCTCGGCATCGGCTCAAAGTGGAACCGCTCCGGAAGAAGGCGGCAGCCGCCTCCACTCTGAATGCACGTAAACAGCGTGAATGCGAGGAGTAATGTTCCGCGAGCTCGATGGCCGTCGATTATCGGGCCTTCTTTCACCTTCCACCTTCCTCCTGCCGCGCGGAGGACTCGATTTTTCCTCGAGGCTCGCGTCCGCGGCTTTGATAAGATCTAAAGGAATCCGGAAAGCCAGGCTGCCGTTAGGGGAGGGGGGCAGACGACGCGCATTCGATTCCGGACGGAGATTTATTAATTTTCTCAGGGAACGAGGTCGAACGGCGAAATGATTAAGCGAGGGGAAAATTTATTTCTCGGATTTAATCCGCAGTTCTTTTTCGGGAGCTCTTTTATGCGCTGGAGATTAATATTTATGAACAGTATTTTTACGAATAAAGAGCGGTGTTTTTGGGCGAAGATTAGTTCTGTTCGATAATCATTGAATGGTTAATACAAGGGAAGTTAAAAATAATTTAAAGCAAACAGTGTAGTCAGTGTATACATACTTTGTTTGCATTTTAACCCTTACAGGGTCGGGATTTAAAAAATTTTAATAGCTCATAATTTGTTCTGGAAAGTGATCAGAGGTCCCCAAGTTAGAACCAAACCAAGGTCGGATGTTGGTGGGTCTGTCACAATTCTGCAGTCAGAATTGTGAAATTCCAAATGGCGGATCCAATATGGCTGCTTTTTTGAACTAAATTTGATATTTTTCACTGATTATGGTTGGAATCTGTAAAAACATGGCTTGAAAATATTCAAAGACTAGCTATTGATTGCAGAATCGTGTTCAGTGACCCCAACAACCCTAAGAAACCACTTTGGTCCTACTTCACTAATCAGAAAAACTATGACGCCTCTAGGCGTCATCCTGACCCTCTAAGGGTTAATTAAAAAACGTGATGTAGAGAAAATAAAACTTAAATTAATAGACAGACCATCGTTGAAGAGGAACAACCAACGATAATTTTATACCTTATGAATTATTTGGTAAAAAAATTTTTAGTTTCTGTTGTAGCCAAAGAGGTTGGCGAACCAAGCTAACGAAATGTTGTTGGTTTAATAAACAATTTCAATTAGTAAAATTTAGTATTATTTCACAAAAAATTAGTAGGCTAGCTCTTAAAAAATCTGAAAGTAACCAAATTTAAATCACTTAATTTAAAGTAATTTTTTATTTTTTGATGTAATATTGAATTTTAAATTTAATGAGATTTTGAAAGTAGATATTAGATGATTGGATTATCTTCGTTAATTAAAAAGAGATTAGTTCCTTTTAAATCAAACCCTTCAAGCAGCTAAAGAGGTACAAAAATCCGCGTCTGTCTGGCTAAACAAAACCTACTCTACTGAATCTCCGCTTACAGGTCAATCAATGAGCCCGATATTTCGCTACCTGAAACTCCGCACAATGGAAACTTTTTCTCCCGCTTTTTAATCCAATTACAAAAAGCTCAGCCGCGCACCGCCACCCCTTTTTGTGCAGCGAACTAAGCATCGCATCGGGCAAAAGTCGCGCGCAAAAAGCTGGTTTCCCCCCCCCCCGATCGAGTAACGAAGAGCCCGCCGGAATCCATTTCGAAAACCGAGCCCTCTCTCTCTGCCCCGTTCCAAAAAGCCGTTGGCGCGAACGCGGCGCATCGGCGATTTATGCGAGTTTAAAAACAAGCCGCATATTTTCGCAGCCCGCAACAACGAGCGACACCGGCGCCAACTCCCCCATCGGCTTTTAATCAGCGGGCCGCCGCAAGCGGCCATTCCGAAAAGTGATTAAAGCAAGCCCCATTAGGGGCCGGCTTAATAATACAAGACAATCGGGCCCTTTCAATTTCCTTGAGTAACGGGGCTTGAATTATCAAAGAGCGGAGAGAGGAGGGGGGCTCGTGTCGCCTCTGCGTGCGTCGATCGATGCGCCGCTGTGTTTTCCGCGCGAAACCGAGAGACAAGGGGCTATCGTTAGTCCATATTGGGACAGTCGGCTATCGGCGCATTTCATCTGGCGGCGGTCCAGCGCGATTCCGACCAATATCCCGCCGCCGCCGCGTCGTTTGCTCCCGATTGAAAAAGGACGTAGTTAGGATGTAAGGCGAGCTGCCGAGCGGCCAGATAAGAAAACTCCCGGCCAAGTAATTACTTAATGGAGAGGGGAGAGAGAGAGCTTTGAGCTCGGAGAGGAGACGTCGGCAAAAAGCTTACTTAGATCGACTCTCGGGGAACGGCTAAATGAGCTCCTTTATGCGCGAGCCGATGACGGGAGAACGGACGGTGATTGGCGGCTTGTTTTTGAACGGTCTTGTTCTTAGGAAGTACAGTGATTGTGAGGATGTAACGGAAAGCGTGCAATTGGGTGCGTTTTTTTGGGGAACGCCGTTTCTTTTGAGCTGTTGTCTGTGGTAGAAAACTGAATTTGTTTCTGGATTCTTTAGTCACCGTTCTTGTAATTATCGAACATTTCATTCTTGTATCTGAAATTTTCATTAATATATTAATTTAAGGCAAAGTAATTACAACACATGCAATATGTAAGTTACCGTGTTTACTACAAATAGCTGAATTATATTAGTACTGATTCTATACGTACATCAATATTGAATGAAATTCCCAAATTAATATCCATTCGCATTATAGAAACGAACGATATATAGCAGTCGAACGAAAAATATTCCAAGACAATACAGCAGCTTATGTAAAATACTTCATTATCGAAAATGCTTCACAAGTAATTTCCGTATATTCCTGACGGGGGAGCGATGCATCATGAATCATTATGGCTCCGCGATGAGGTGATTACTAATTAATCAGCTTAATGGTTTAAAATATATATAGCCTGTCCCGCTCGGACAAATCAAATTTCAAGTGCGGGGAAATTGAAGCTTTGAGCTCTCGCTTCGTGGTCTGCCGAACGAATAATCATCAAAACTGCAACCAAATTTCATTCTCTGAAATTAAATGTACATTCGGTGCTTTCATTACGCGCGTATAAGACTAGCCTAATTAAATTACGCGTAATTAATAATCTCATTGATGTACCTACTAATCTGATTTATCATTTTGCGTAAAAAAGGCTGCAGTCATTCGAAGTGGAGTGATTATTATTTTATTGGTGTATTCTGTTCTTAAGCGAGATTAATTTGCTCCGCTTTCTAAACTTTTTACACGAAAAACTGAAAAGGTTATTGAATAAAGTTACTTCTTGTACAAGAACCAACATAGCGCACTAAAAAGCTCAACATTTTATTTTCCCAATCTGCGTACAAACTAGAGTTTTACAAAATTTTCGAATAAAACTCAAAACAAACGTACAACTGCAAAAAAAAATTGATCAGCTTTCAAATTGAGCTCTACCCGAAAAACAGCAACAGTAAAAAACAAAATTCAAAAGCCGCTGCCTTACTAGGGGTAACGCACGAATATTAGCTCGCGGAAAAATCTTTAATCCCTTGTTAGTTGGCAAATATTGAATTTTCCTTTAATTGCCGTCCCCATAATGAAAACCCGACCGGCGCCTACGCCGTATAATAACTCGGGCAGAGCTGCTGGCGGTTGACTAGCTACTGCAGTAAGCTGCAATCACAAGAGGTTCCTGCATTCGTTCAAGGCGAGTCGACGGGAGGGGGGTGCGGGGGAGGGGGAGGTAAAACCGAGGGAAGAGAGAAAAAAAAGACGAAGGAAAAGCGGAGCGCTTTTCGACGTTAGAGCCAAGTTTTTAATTAGCCTCCGCTGCGAATCGCATTAAAAGTATTTAATTATCGAGGAAGGGTGAGGGAGGGGGGGAATAAAAATCCTTTCGTAACCGCGCGAATTATTAATTATTTGGGCTTTAATGAAAAAGAAGAGGATAAATTTGACGCGAGTGTATTGCTGGCCGGGAGGGCTCTTCCTTTCGAATTCAAAGGAAAGTTGCTGATGAAAGTGACTCCGGGAGGTGCGAAAATGAGTTTTCAAGTTAAGATGAGAGACTTGGAGTTAAGCGACAATTTGCGCGATGTAAAAACTCGAAAAAAACTGACTCCCGCGTAGTTGCCCGAATAACGTCCCTCGGCACACTAATAAGGGAATAAAGGCGAAATTTTTCATGCTGCAAAATGGAACTGCTTTGTGCGGGCCGACGTAACTTTCTCCACTTAATTCTGATATTAAAATTTCAATCGCCTTCCGCAAGGCACTTCCGAAATACGCTTGTCATTTCGCTAAACGCACGGCATTAAAACTCGGCGTTTGCATCTTTTAGCGCCTTTCGCGAGCTATTTAAATTTTCACCTTTTTTGATCGAATTATTTAACATCGTCATGCTTTAATAGCCATTAACAGTCATTAGCATTCATTTATTTATATATCTCGGTAATTTATGAAAGTCTTTTTTGAGTTATTCCAGTTCTTTTTTTATTATTCCAGGAAAAAGAAAATAATGTAGAAGAATTTAATATTGCAAAAATTGAACAAGAAAAAAACGATATTAAATAATAGTTTGACGAAGAAGGAAAATGGACTGTTCTGTATAACAAAGCTGATCAAGAAAAAGGGGTGAGTTTTACACATATGCTTTCTTTTGCTTTCATATTTTTCATTTTATATAAAAATTCATTTTACGTTTTTTAGATAATTGAACTTATAAAAGGATTAGACGTTTTTATAAAGAGTTTTACGTTAAAAAATATTCAGGACACTCAAATAAAACAAACTTGTTTTGCAAGAGCACTGATGAGAACAGTGTTTAAAGAGGAAGCTTTAGCGACGTGTTCTTTAAAAGGCAAATCAGGAAAAAGTTCCGATGAAAAAAAACAAAAACTTGATATGAAGATGCAGTTAAAGCAATTATTAGTGAGTTTAATAAAATAAATCTTAATGACAATTATTAACTTTTTATGATGTGTATATTAACAGCTTACACAATTTCTTGGGCAAAGGAAAAAAAATGGACAAACGTTGATAAGCAAACAATAAAATAAAGTATGCGACAAATGGTTGTGGAAAAAAATGTTCTAAAAGGAAAATTTAAATAATTATTTAATTGCTTAATTATATTATGCTTAGCTTATTATTATGTTGTTGTTATAATCTGTGTTTATTAATAATTTATTACACCCCCCTATTAATCTGTCTTAAATTATACAAAAAAAGTAGTTTCTTTGTAATTGTAATTATATTATTATTATAAACAATTGTATACGTTCCCTTTTGTACAAAAAGTTAATTCAATCTGTACAAAGTATTTTTTATACAATTTGTATATAAATTGTATAAAATTTGGA
>UCOM01004109.1:0-13825 GCA_900474385.1 Ormyrus pomaceus
GTTTGACATCGCAATGCATGCGCAAAGGCTCTGCTATATTCTACCGATATTTATACTAGAATTCTCTCTTACACTCTAGATAGATTCTATCTAGCGGATCTATCTGGAATCTAGAATTCTGGCTAGAATTGATCGGAAACTTGCTACCAGGGTATATGCACGAATTTTTATAAATTTCAATCACTGCTTAAAGTGCATTTGCTCAATCAATGATGTTACAATAACTATTTTAGACGTTCCATTAACCACTTTTCAGAAATTCATAAACAGAAGATGGTTATCAAAAAGTATTAAAACGCCACGTGTTATAAAGTGTATACGTACGTAGATTTGATACAAAGTTGCAACTGAATGAACGTACATAAAGGGTAACTAAATATTTAAGTTTAATGCCCACATATCTCCACTTGAATATCTCTTGTTCTATATTTTATAGAGTATAAAGTGAAACTAGTTAATTTAGACGATTGTTTTTAGTATGCAGTATTAACTAAACCGTTTTACGCTTTATGAGTATTACTTGCCGTACTAACTTTGTGGTTAAACGTGAAAGAATTTTCGCTAATTATAATCTATCTTTTTAATTAGAAAATAAAGAATACTTTAGCGCGACTTAAGTCAAATTAGAGGCATTACATTACGCGCAGCTCATGTCGTCATCTTTAAGGTAGTTGACCCACAAAGCAATCCAAAGTTTAATCTTAATTTAATTTTCGTGAATGTCAGTCGTATTTTCAAATGTAGCTGTTCGCATTTGTCGGAGTCGTACCTTGAATACCTTTCATTTTGTAATTAAAATATTTTGACGACTTGGAGTTTATTACTGCAAAATTGTAAAGCGAGAAGTTTAATAAATTTCTTTCTTTTTTCATGAAAATAAAAAAAATGTGAAAATTGTGAAAAAAACGATTAAGCTTTAAGCGATTCTCCAATTTTTTAACGATAATAAGCAAATTTTTTATCATGGCATCGATAGAAGACCAATTTATGGTTATTGATTTTCCAGTAAAACTATAATATTTCTTTTTCTTCCACTAAAAGTGTTATTTTTATTCTTGCTTTTATCGGACGTAAAAATGTAACACTCCTTCCTTTTTCAAAATTACTATTTTTAAGAGATTGAAAGATATTGAACCATAACGTTTCCTTTCTCCTCCGTTTCATTGAAAACTTTTGTAGTAAAATCGTGCTACTAAATATCAAATAAAATCATTAATAAAGAAAAAGAAAAAAGCACCCCCTCGAAAACAATCCTCGCAATCGCATTAATCGCGAACCCTGTAAACCACCGAGCGAAAAAAGCCAAGAGCGAAAAACCGCTCTCACGACTCAGCTCCCCCCATAAAAAGGCGCTCCTCAGTCGTCATTCCGCAAGAGAGCAGCGCCGTTCTCTCCTCGCTTCGGTACTGTCCTCGCGGTTGAGCTTTACGAGCTTGCGCCACCGCCTCCGAGTCGGCTAATCGCTCGTCTCTCTCTCTCTTCTTTCCCTCGGAGAGCAGCAGCAGCAGCTTCTCGTCCATCCGCTCGGATTAGCCGCGGAGATGTTTTCACGAGCTTGCGCGAGCTAACGAAGCTTGCGAGAGCTTTAAGCAGTTGTTGATGCGCGCCGCGGGAATTGCTCGCGTTTAACGCCGCGGCCGCGCAGCGGACGGGGACGAGCTCGGGAATGAAGTGCATTTGCTTAATTTGGATTGTTTTGCCGGACGCGCGAGTTGTCGGCCGTGTGTTTCATTTGAAAGCGATACGCGCCGCTGAGAGAGAAATGCGGGAAATTCGAGGAACTCGAGGAGCGATCGTTCCGCCTTTTGATGGTATTTTCGATTATCGCGGTCGCCCGAGGAAGGCGATTAAATAAATAATAAATAATTGATCGTTTCTCGCCCCCACCTCGGGGTCTGTGCATTGAATAAAATAGTGAAAATAAAAAAGATTAAGCGCCAAAAATAGAAATGTTAAAAATAATAAAATACACATTTTTTTGTGCGGGTCTTAAAAGTTGAAAAAGTTTCATTGCCCCGAGTGTAAGGGTATTATGAATAGCCTTATTTACATATATGTGTAAGTAGATGCAAATCATGTCTGATAAGCCGTGTCTTGCCGTACTCGACATGCATCTTCTTATATACATAATCTTACTTTGCAGTCATAATGTGGTACAAGAGCATAATGACAATAACGTGAGAGAATAATAATTAATCAAGAATATAATTATTATCAATTACTTATTATTATTTGCATCATAATTAAGTTAAACCAATTATTATGTGTGACAATTTTATGCGTGTTTCTCGAAAAATATAGCATTTGCTTTATTTAACTCAAATATACTAAATTTGCATTTACTAAATTTAATTAGCAGCAGCATTTTTGTTAATTAACATTGTAAATGTTTAAAATCATTCAAATTCGCCAAAAATGCTGTTGCAATTTTCACAATCCTGTTATCATTGTTCCACACGAGATTTTGGGCATTTGAAGCTTCTCTTGCAAACAATTACATACTTTCAAAGACCGTTAAAAATGAAACCTTTAATTAACGAAAAAAAATCCGCATCGCGAACATTTGTTTCGCAAAATATCCGGAAATAACACGCGCCGTACGAAACGTCAACGCGCTTTAATTAACCCTCCGCCGATCGTTAAACCAAACAGCGGCTAATAACCAGATCCTCGTGCCTGCAACAAGGAATTTTATCATCGGCCGGCACAATTTTAACTGTAAAAACGGGCCGGCCATTAGCCAAAAAAGCCGAGGGGCCGAATAAACCGACTCTCTTTAAACGTCGGCGTGGCCTGCGGCTGACAGGGTTGTGCGGCGAGTGTCGCGCGCAGTCGAAACTCCAAACAAGTGGCTTAATGACCGATCCGCGACGCGCCGTTGCGCCTGACTGACTGTTATTATTAGGACCTCTGCGCTTTTCGCGAGTCCTGATTTGCGATGCCTTTATGGTCGGGGGAGCTGCGATTCGCGGGCTTGACGACTGGAAAAAGGGGCGCGATGGATGCGGATAATTTTTGGAGAAATATTCGGGGCTGATGGTGGATTTGATCGTTTCACTACATTCTTGGCGGCACACGTTTGTCAGGAATTTCAAAAATCTATGATCTTTCTAAAAATTTAATAGGTTGTTCTTTATGCTAAAAAAATAACGCATGAATTTTTTCAAATTTTCCCACCGTTTATTTTCAAATAAATGAGATCGAGAAGAAACAGGTTTAACATGCATTCTTATGAAAAATGAAATTCAACTTAAAAAAAAGATACTTTCTAAATGTTCATTAATATATTAAAATAATAGTATTGATAGATTAAAGTTTCTAGATTGCCTCAGAAGAAGCCGGGTGATATTGACCGCTTATTTACAAGAAATCAAGTGAAAACGTAAACGTAGTTTTGATAGTAAAAACTTTCTCAATAATTTCAATTATATTGATCCTTCATTATTCACTATGATTCTACTGTTCAATTAATGATTCAATTAATCGCCACATTGAATTCTAAACTGTTATAGCCCAAAAGTTTACCGAAAAAACATCAGTGCACGCGGTACCTCCTTTCTTCGAAAACAAAAGCATAACTCGCAGCAACAAACGCCGCAGTTCCGTATTCGATCGCGCCGACATAACAGTTAACCGAAAACTTCGCAAAACTTTCGCGAGGCCAGAAAAATTCTGCGGATCAATAAAGAAAACCGAAACCGGCTCGCGTTTAAATCCGTGCTTCCAACCAGATGGCGACCCTGAAAAATAGGAGTCCAGAGGTAACCCGCGAATCCGAACGATCGTAATTCGGACGTTCGTTCGATCGGCGATTCGCGTCGCGCCGCGGAAACGCGCGACTCAGCGATTCATTGCGTTCGGCGGCTCTGCGCTCTTTTTTTCTTATCGCCCCGCCCGGCGCTTTTTTAACAACTCCCGCTTCCTTCCTCGTCTTTATTTCTCTCCCCCGGGTGTCTTGCGAGTTCACTTCGGCCACTGACCATTTGTCTCGATTTAGGAATTCGCGCGACTGCGGCACTTTATATACGTTCCTCCGCGCGCGCGGGAAATGAGTGCGCGCACATAGCCGTACGAGCATTTACATGGATGGCGGCATTATTTTACAAACAGGCCATATTCCCTTTTCCCATGAATATCTTTTAATATCGTTGACCTCGTTCGCGAAAATTTTCTCGTTTCTTTTTCTGCGGTACGGTATTTTTCTTTTATTTTTCCCCATTGTGCAGTGTGTGTGTGTGTGTGAAATATGTTTGAAAGATTTTCTGCACGTGACAGGTAAATTTTATAATATTCTATGCATATTTTGTCAGCCGTAAAGATCCTCGGACTTTAAGCTTTTTAAAACAAATACAAAAGTTATAAAACACTGGATTCTTTTTAAAGTCGACCAAGACGATCTTTTAAACGAAAATTTCTTGAACTCCGATTGGTTGACGTTTTTTTATCTCATACGTCGTCCCCACGAAATGCTGCAGAAAATCGAAAGATGTACTCTTTGATTTCATCCCGTTTTGCTTTTAGAACAATTTAATTTTGTGTTATCTCTTAGTATCTTTTTAAATCAATTTGCTTAAAAGCTGCAGTTAAAAAATCCCTTTACGAACTTGAGTAACGAAAGTCGTTTTAAGATAATTCAATTTGTAGACAAAATGCTGTCCCCAGTACCCCACACTTTATGAAACTATCGAAAATTCATTTTCGAAATCTAATCCAATCAATGAAAAAAAACGCCAAGTAACCGAAAGTATAACTTGTCCACTTACTACACTTATCGAAGAAAATAAAAAAATCCACCCCCGCTCTCGCCGAGGCTCCTTCCCGCGTCAGCATATCGTCGCGTCACCTGCGCCAAATCACACGTCTCTCGCTCTTTCTTCCATTCCGCGCGCTCGATCTCCGCTTGCTCCTGCTGTTGCTGCCGCTGCTGCTGGCGCTGCTGCTGCAACGGGCTGCCGGCCGCTCACCCAGCAGTATTACATGCGGCAGGGCTGCGTGGCGATGATGTCGACGACCTGGATCGCGAGCGTCGCCATTTTCGGGATGCTCGTGCTGCCCAAGGGCGGATACTACTTCAACGACACCGGCCTGCTCGCCTGCGAGCCGTTCTTCGCCAAGGCCTCGCTCAGGTACTGTGCCTTCGGTGTGTTTTAAGCATAGAAAGATTTTTTTTAACAGCGACAAGAACAAGTGAAAGCTTGTTTTTGTTAAAAAAAAAAAATTGAATCTTTTAGATTTTTTTTTAATTTTCTTGAATTTTTATTTTAACAGTACTTATAACAATTGGTGACATCAACTGTTTTTACACTACGTTTCGGTATAGAAACTTTTAAGTAAAAATGTAAATAAAAATTTTGTTTCGACATCAAATTTTTTATTTAGAAACAGTTATTTACTTGTGTAATATTTGACATTTTATTTATTTAATCCTTGACTTTTACTGATTTTTCTACAATCACGAATCTTTCACGTTCTTTTATATTATTTTAAAAAATATAGAAAAAATTTTTATTTTAAGCGCAAAAAGTGTTGAATCAATCTATCACGTTTATTAAATCTTGTTAAACTTTATCTCCAGTGGTAGTCATTTAAAAATCAATATATATATATTTCCAAAAACCGTTCGAATTGTTTGAATTGAAGGTAATTTTACTATAATAATTTTACTTTGACAGTTTCGAAATATTGAATTCAATATCGTTTATTCAACGAAGAACAATGCAAATAAGCAATATGGAACATGTATTTGCCTAAAATAAATCACAAATTGAATACAATTGTTAACACTGTATATTATAGAATTGGAAACTTTATCCCCGTTTATAATCAGAATATTCTGCACATAAATTTATTTACAATATTGCCGAATTTATCAGAATTCGAGATAAAACCACCTTTCAATGTAACTAAATAATTATTAGCTTCAACAATATACCAAATTCTGCACTTTTCGAGGAAACGGAAACTCTAACTTTTTCAAACCGAAAGCCGCAAAATTCCTTCTCTCCTCTCCGTTCCTCGCCACCTCCCGACCCGCTCTCTTCCTCTCTCAAAAAAAGGCGCCGGAGGAATCTGCCGCGGTTCCGAGAAAAAAAACAGGCGCCAACGTCCGACGACCGAGAGAAAGCGAAAAAAAAAGAAAGAAAAAAAAAAGAAAAAAAATTCGGCCACAGCGGCTAAAGACTGAATTTTTCAGGATTCTCGCGTGCTGCTGCTTCTATTTCCCGACGACGATGGCCCTGATGTACTTCTACGGCTCGGCCTTTCACGTGAACAAACTCCGCCTCAAGAGGGTAGTTTGCGTCAACACTCCGGAAGTTGTCAGCGGCGGCCACATCGAGCGGGTAAGTATGTGTACCCACTCCCCACCCCCCTCCCTTCTCTTTCCTTTAAAGCGCGAGAGAGAGGGAAAGAGAGAGGGGCTACTTAGCGCTTGCGACAGCCGTCTCTTTCTGAGGAGGACGGCCCCAAACGCGAAATAGGTCTTTGCTCCCCTCTCTTCTCTCTCTCTCTCTCTCTCTGTCTCTCCGCATGCACAGCGAGACCGAGTCCGACTGGTAATTGCATGTTCTTGCCGGGGAAAGGGTAATTTTTCTTTCGGGGTGAATTTATTTCGGAAATTTATTGTTTAACTGAAAATGGGTTCTGGGGAAAACAAGTAAGAATTTTTAGAGTGGAAAAATATAAATTCTTATACGTAAATACAATTTCTGAAAAGGAAGAGCATCGAAGCAAAAAATAGCGTCCCTTCAATTCGCGAATTAATATGCTCCATCGCTCGTTTTTACTCTAACAAAACGAATCCCAAATGAGTATTAAATGCACCGCTCGACCAGCCCACGATAAATCCCAAAAATTCCCCGCAAAAGCAGCCCGCTCAGAATTCAATTCCCACCTGGTCCCTCTCCCGGGCGAAGCGATCGCTGTGCGGCATCCGCTCAAAATCGCGCGCTGTTCCACGCAAAACCGCACTGAATAATTCAAGCGTCTGAAAAATGAGCACGGGCACTCGAGCGCCCCCGAAACGCACGACGCACTCGTAATTCGCCGCTTCGCTCGCGTTAATTAGAGCCCGCGGATCGAGAGCGGCCGCAATTAGCCCTCGAGGGCGCTGCTGCGGTCGCCCGGGGGGTTCCTTTGCAGAGGAGCCGAAACGGAATTAAGAAGGTAAACGGGGAAATAAAAGGGAGAAGGGCCAATAGCCGCCGGCTGCGGGAGACAAGATTTTTCTCTGGGCTGCAGCCGGGGAAAGGGCCGCCTCGGGGGCACTTTTCATTCGCTTTGGGAGTAGCTTCTACTTCGATTGTGATCTGCGGAGAGCTTTTGGAATTAGATTGGGGAACGTTTTTGGGGGGGTTGGAGACGCGTTGAGTGCATTAAAATTGCCCTTACGGAAATAATTATTTTTGTATTTAAATGTAAATAGTTTTACCGTTGTGTACTTCTATTTGGGGTAAAAGAACGTTTTACTTCAGCTACTCTCAACATTTTCTCCAAACAAATACAAACTCGAGAAGTTCAAAAAGCACGTCGGTGCACTTTATCTTTCCAAAACAACCTGTCTCGCTTTACATAAAATACAATTTCCTCCCTTTTTATTTTCTCCCTCGGTGTGCTCCTATGAAGGTTCTGACATTTATCAAAATCAGCCCCCGCGCGGATTCGAACTGCTTGAGAGCTCCGAGACTCGTGACTTTCCGCGATGCGCACTTTGGACCGTACGACAGTTTACGCTCAATATGTCCTCGCGTCTCCTACGCGAACAGCGGCTGCGAGATTGCGCGAGTGCCATGTACACAGGAGAATCAGATAAAAGAGCAGCTACAGCCGAAAGCAAGGCTGAGACAAATTGAAGCATGAAGCGGGGAATGCTTGGATTTCAAATGCATTGTTTAGCTTATTGTGGTTTCGTTATATTGTAAGTGTTACTTGTTACAATTGAACCGTCGTGAAAAATCGAATGGGATTTTCCTATAATGAAATAGATCTATTTAAATTTATCATTAAATTAAAGTTTTAACCTGCAATGACAGTACAGCTGGTAAAGTCTACAGTTAATAAACAAATCAATCGTCAAGTCAAGAGTACTCCTCAAAAAGAAAAACGTATTCAACACGCGAAAGCAGCGTTTAATACTATCATTTCTCACGCCGCCATCACCAATCTCCCGACGTTCCAAACCCAAAGTGTTCGATGCTCCATTCTTGCCGGCGACGTCAAACTCTTTATTGGGCCGAGGCTTGCGCGACGCGTACACGCCGTTTTCGCGAAACTTGCCGCGCCGAGTCTAACGATATTGAGCCCGGAAGAACCGAGCCATTGTCTTCCCGCCTCTCGTCGAAGTACGAAGTCGTGTCGGCGGAGCATTCAATCTTCCCCGGGAAATGTAACTATATTCTCGGGAAAAGTTTCGCCATTTTTTTTTCTCTCGCCTTTCCTCGCGCGCAAAATGGCGCGGCGCGCGATGGAGCAAGAAACTTTTGCGCCCGGGAAACTTCTGCGCGCGATATTAGTTTTGTAAATAATTGAAAATCCGAGCTGACTTTGTATAATTTATAGAGGCATTCGATCGAATTCGAATGGACGCGTTCCTGGATTTTGTATAACATCGTGGTGTACCTGCTTAACTATTTCAGCAATATTAGACTAAATTCGCGATCATATATTTGCATTTCGAAATTCTAAACATTTAGCAGATATGCACAAACGAAATACAATCTGTTTACTGACAAGACCAGAAAGAAAATCCTTAAATAAAGCCGTCGTTAGATCTCTCTAATGCTATGAGAAGCTACTTATTAAAATGCCAAAATAGAATTAGTAACCCAGCAAAGAAGTGCGCAGATAATAGAGCGGAGGTCTTTAAAATTTCAATACGTCTCGCGCAGCATTTTCCGGCGCAAGCATGAATTACTTCAGGAAGTAGACGTCGTTGCGTCTGCATCTTGCGCTATATTTCGTCTTCCTTAACTTTCGCCTCCAAGTTTATAGATGCTGCTCTCGTAGCAGCGTTTGTTTAAGCGATCGTTCCACGTTCCGAGGCAATGGCTTGTATATTCACTCGGGCGGTCAATGAAATTTTGACTACGAAGGCGTCAGTTTACATGAAAATTGGTTAAAGTAATTTCGGTGCTTTTTGAATATTTCAGAATAGAAGAAAAAAGTTTCGGTCATTTTGCATTTTAGCATCTTTGCTTGTACCTAATATTTTAAAACCTTTTCTCGCTGAAATAAATTTTTAATATCTGTCGTTTTCATGCTGATATTATATTAGTGGTTCTTTCTACATTAAACTACAATTCTATTATTTTCAGATAAAGTAAAAAAGCCGTGCATAAAATACGGAAACTTCATTTCCAACTCCCATCTTTATTTCGCTTCTGTTCTGCTTTTTTCATCTCGTTCCTTCTAACTATTGTATACCGTATTGCCGTTCCTTTTTGATTCTATATATATTTGCTTCTACGTACATCGAGTTTTGCATCCTCTGAGCAAAATAGTACACATTGATTCTTGATTCCTTACTTCTGTTGAAAAGGTAATTAAGTTTTATTGAAAGCCCTCAATTTTCCTTTCAAAACTATCCATTTGAATCCACCTGTACTTTACGAAAACTTAACAATATCCACTATTCAAATACTTGCAGCTCGTTCCGGTTCGCATTTTAAACTACTTCTGAAAGCAGCGCATTACAGCGATCAACGTTCTACATTTTTTGTGCCACTCGCACCATTCTAAAACCTTTATTAAACATCTTACAAAAGACAGCTCCGACAATATCGGTCAACCTTCGCGTTTCCATTCCTCCCAACAAAATCGACACGACGCATTATTATCCTCTCGCAATAAACCAAACAAAACCCTCCCTTCCCCCCTGCACTCTCCTCTAAATATGCGGCTTTATTCAACTGGCTGCGTCGCGATGCTATTTTCCCGCGCGCTCCATTTTCGCGCTCGGAGCGGCCATATTTTTGCCGCGCGTCGCTTTCAGGATCGAGGCGCCGACCCGACATTAGAGGACTCACGTTCCATTTGTCCAGCGATCCGCGACCTTCGCCGCAAATCGAGTCGAAGACGTTTAAAAGTAGAAAAGGGGAGAGAGAGAGAGAGCTCCCTTTTTTTAGGGAGGAGGGAGAGAGGCGAGGGAGGATGCAATTTATCTGCGCCGGCTGATTTCGAAGGAAGACGCTGTTTTTAATGGGCTGCCTATTGTTCCGCGAAGAATCATTTCTTTTAGATAGTCTGAAGGTCATAGATCCTTCTAATATTCAATTATTGAACACATTCATTTCATTTTGACTTCAAGTTGATTTATTAGCAATGTAGAAATAAAGTACAAATCAATAATGTCTGCTCTACAGTTCTTTCAAATGCAAACAAAAAAAAATTGCTCAGAGAAGGCGCCGAAAAATGCGAAACTACTAAACTCCATTACAGTTAACACGTATTCCGCGTCGTTACTATTAACAAACCCTTTTCTTACTCTCCGAGACTCTTCTCGCGCATAACAGTGAAGTTTCTGACCGTCTCTTCCGGCTGAGCGCGGATCGTCCGCCCGTTCAATGGCACGAATCGCCGTTTCGAGCGAAAAAAAGAAGGGAAGGAAAAAGGAAGCACGGGGATTCCCCGAGATATCGCGTTTCTCGAGTAGGTCGCGAACGAGGCCGGCAAGTGCACTTAACCAAGTCGGATACGGGTATATACCTTCGCACACTTACTCTTTTTTTGTGGACTGTAAATGCGCTGAATGTTTTGGGACTGAATTTTAGTTTTGAGCTCATCTTGCTAGGATTGCTCTGTTTACTTAAAGATCCCATCTTCAGGCTCAGTAACTTTTGAATTTTCATAAATTGGGCATTTAAAAATTTCAAAACAGCAATTACAGAGGCATCCCTTCAACAGGCTTTGTGCGGTAATACTGACGAGCGTTTAAAACCTACAGAGACTGAAATAGACATAAATATGTATAAACATGCAATAGAACCTTACACATTGAGAAATGCAAATGGAACAACTGTCGTTACAGAACAAACCACTGTATCATTAATTAACAGATACTGGTCAAATCTTTTAAAATTTAAATGTATCATTTTAACTCCAGCGATAAAAGACGTAAATTTCTAAGAGTAAAAAATTACTCCTCTTATAACTTTGAACGTGCCAATTTTTTTATGGAAGTAGCACCGAAAGTTATGTAGTGGCCATCTAGCGGCCACTTTGCAAAAGTTTTTCCCAGACTTTGCAAAATTATCGCAAGCAATTTATTCATTAATTTATTTGTTAGTGCGGGAAAGTGTCGAGAGCGGCAGTACCGTCGCACTATTTTACCGTACCAAATTATCAGATTACAATGTTGTCTTGTTAAATTTATTCATTTTTTGGTACATTTTATTCAAACTTTTCTCTCCGAGTACGAGTAAATATATTATTTTTATACTCAATAATATCAACATATTTGCAAAGAATAAGTGAAACTATTCAGGTTTAAAAATTGCTTCGTAAGTTACACAGTTTTACTATTTTAAATAATTGTATACTGAGAAAAAAATTTGGGGTAAAAATTATATTAAAAAATGCAATAAAAATTTACATTTTTGAATCCTAAATCAAAATATCATTGTGTATTTGCAGAAATTACAAAATTATACTATTACAAGATCAGACTTTTGATTAACTAAATTGAAAATTCTATTTCTTTAAAAAAATATAATAAATTACGTTACTATTTTTCCACTCATGTCTGAAATAACGATGTAAAACGATAATTTTTCCTCCTTTTTTCCTCCCAGTGTAAAGTACAACTAACAAGCAATCCGAACAATCACGAAATAATCAAAAGCTAACAAGTTGCCTCGCTTAACAAACCTCGACATCTCGGCGCAATAAACCAAACTCGCCTCGAGCAAAGTCTCGGCGCTGAGAGCAGCAGCACTTCCACCAAGGATCTGCCAAAACTGGGGAAAATAATCGAACCCCAAGCGGGGAAAACTCGAGCGGAAAAAAGGAGAGAACCTCGCTCCTAACGACGTGGTCCACTTATTACTTATAACGAGCTCCGGACGTTGACTACATAAGAAAGCACTATATCGGGAAATGGTTTCGCTCGAGTTAACTGCGCCCTCTCCGGCCCGTTTTTGTCCCCCTATTTTCTGCGCTCGGACGCGAGCTTCCTTCTCTCTCCCCCGTATTTATATCTCCTTATTTTTCAATTTTTTTTCTCTCTCCGCGCGCGCTCGAGTTTTTTCTGCGCGGCGCTTGTTTTACTTTTTAACCCCCGGCAGCTCGAGACTGGCTTTATCCGTCTTCCTTTTGTTCCGTCGTCCTTTTTTTTTTCGTTCGCCGAACTTTCCGCCCGCTCGCGCTTATTTTTGCTCACTTCGGTGTTACACTTTTATTTCGTGATCGCCTTTTCCTATTCTTTTGTCTCTCGGGCTTCCTCTAAATTCCATCTTATCTGCTCTCTATCTTTTCACCCCTTGAGAAGCTCTGGGAAATTAAATTTTCTCCGCTGTAAGTAGTTTTGACTTTTTCTCAAGCGCTTGTCCACTTCGCTCACAGTTCGGACGTTTTTCTCTTATTAGTTTTTTCCTTGATTCCTTAAATTACCATAATAATGCAATTTAAAAAAATGCTAATTAAGGAAAGAAAATTAAGCAACCACAACAAAATCAATATACATTTTTTCATTCCTGTAATAATATGATTTATGAGTAAAAATGATATGTATTTTTTATCATTCATTAACAGAACTTTTTCGTTCACTTATTTGCAGTCCGTTCAGAAATAATAAAAAAAAAAAACAATTTCATTTAAAAAAAAAAATCAAAACAAATTTATCAGCAATCTAGATAAACGAATCCACGAAACAGCCAGTCACTCGGCGAAGCACCAAACCGCGCTTTTCGGTAAGTTCGGCCCTCGTTCTTGCTCTTGTCTCAGCTCCAAGTCTGATTCTTCTGGTGGGGGGGAAGGGGGGCGGGGGGGACTGCGCTTCTTGCACCCCCTCGCACTTAACCCATTTCTCGGTGCGGAGGCTAGGGATTCCGGAAAATACGCGCCGAGAGCTAACGACCCGCGGATTCGCGGCCGATTACGAAACGAGCCGAGGCGCCGATCCAAGAGGCGATCGTCCCGGAAATTGTTCGCGACGTACTTTCTTTCCCCGCTTCTCTCTCTGCTCTGCGCGCTCCTCTTTTTTGCTCGTCGCTCTGTGGATTTCGTTTGAGAGAAGGTTTTAGAGAGTTCGGTGTTTTATTCGAGTTACGAAAGTGGAAAATAGCGTTAATTTTTTAAATAACGTTGGCTCGACAGATTAATGGTTTTAGCTACGAGATCAAGTAAGACTGTTAAACTTTAATTCGACGATTTTTGATTGCAACGATTCGTTTTGTTCTAGCTCAAAGAATTTTTAGTCGATTTTTCAATAAAAAGAGGCTGGCAAAGTTTCGGCGGATTATTTCCTAAGTCCCTTTCACAACAGTAACTTAATAAGCATAGTTAGCGGCGAGTTCAAAAAGTAGTCTTTCAAAAAATTATTATACACTTCCACCGCTGCACGTCGGCGATGCATATCAGAATTACCGAAACTTGTACAAGAACAGTCGTTCGAAACTTATAAGTATGTTTAGTATCTCGGGTTAATGCGGGTTACAAGTAGTTATTTCTAATGAGATGGTTTTTCAAGAATAACAAAGAATGCCAACGATTACCAAGTTATTTCTAATTTTAACCCGTGGAACTTTTTTAAAAAAAAAACTATGAGTGGCTGCACTCGTGTCAGGAGCTTGCTCTCTCCCGCGCCTCTCTGCGCTGACCGTTGGTAGCGTTC
>UCOM01004110.1:0-13856 GCA_900474385.1 Ormyrus pomaceus
TTTGGGGGATGTCATTAATTTTATAAGTATTATTTGGACAGCGGGCAGGGGAGTATACAATTAAGTTTTACCTACACATAATTCAAGCAAGTTGAGAATGGTTATTAAAGTATTAGAAGAAAAAAAATGATTGTTAGAATAATAGCTAAAGTGAATTCTGAAGTTGTTAGTGCAATCGAAAGATTGTGTTGGAAAGATTTCGCAAAACAAGAAGGAAGCTTTACTATTAGTTAGATTAATATATTTTTTTTTTTTTTATTAAACGAAAAAAATACATGTACGCGCGCGAAGCGCGCACAGACATCACTAGTACTGTAAAATAGAGATAAAATAAATCAGAAGCGTATAAATAGTAAAAAAGCGTTACTGTTGATACAATAAATTCATACAATTCATACAATTCATACCAAAAAGAATGCCGTTCGTAAAACTGATCTCTGCATGGGACACCGGAATGAACAGCGTCATGGATTCACTCAGCGTCGCTGCAGGAAATACTGCCAAGGATAAGGAAATCAAAGAGGCTTGCAACAGGACGTAAGGAAGAGATCCCATCATTCGAAAGACACGTCTCAATCCAGATGAATCCGTAACGACAAAAAGTTCTAGCAGCAATTGTCAAAGCAGTTCAAATAGGATGGCTAATCAAAATTAAATGTATCTACATTATTTTATTTTATTTTAACCGAATTTCCTTCAAATAAAAATTTGAAACATATCTCACATAAAAGTCTTTTGCTAATATTTATTTTGTTTTAATTACTATAAACAACACATATAACTCTCGTTAAAATGTACTAATTCGAGAACTTCGACCTCTTCTAAATTATTCGGAAAAGTCCTTCAATCTGGCAAGGTGTGGTTTGTGCACATAAGAATCGTGCACATATTTGTGCACACTTTGACATTGGTGAAATTTATATATAGATATACCGAGCTATGCTAAATTGTACACAATTAATATGTGCGCACAATTCTTACGTGCACATACCACACGTTGCCTTCAATCTTTTTTCTATTTTTTTTTATCTATGAATTATTTACAATTTTATTAGCAAATAAATTTCAAACTGCACAAGTAGATGACATTCGCCTGCCTCTGTAAACCATAAACCCTTCTCATCCCCCAACGAGCATCGATACTCGAAAATTTCTCAAAACCACCCTCCCCCCCCCCTCCCCAAACCCAGCAAATCCACTCCAGAATTCCGTCCGTACCGAGGCCGACTCTCGCCTGGCAGTCGTTCTGTTTACTTCTCACCCAGCAACAGGCAGTCGCTATCCAGTTAACGCTCTCGCGCGGCAAACGGGAAATTAATTACCGAGACAAACGAGCTCGCGAACTTTGATAACGGATTCGGGGGGGCGGCTGCGAGTCCCCTCCTCGACGTCAAGTATATATCGAGGTAACGAAAATGCCGTCGGAGGATTAGCGCCGACTCGAGTCTCGAGCCGGCGAGTCGTTTGCGCGCTTTGTGCGCGAGCGAGGCTTACTTCGAAACTCGGATATTTAAAGGACGATCCTCGAGGAGCTGCTTGGATTCTTGGGGGACGGGGTTAGATGCGCGAAGGCGAGGATGATTTATTTGCGATCTTAATGAAGACTGCTGTCTGAGTCGTTTTATTGGCTTTTAGCAACTTGTTGGCGAGAAGCGATCAATATAGTCGCAGCGATCGCGCAAATATTTTGGTGGTTCGTGCAATTTAAGTTTTACTTCATAATAAATTTATGGAACTTTTAACTTAATGATGAGCTTACCGTATGATACAGGTTTTGATTAGTTATGAGAAGTTTTATTACGAGCAGAATTCTAATCACAAACTACGATAATCGATTACGCTTTAATTCTAAATGCATTATTTTATGCAGATATCTTATTAAAAAGCTTAAGTATCGTTGAAAACTGAAGTCACGAATTCAGACCTCAATCACTCGACAATTACCCTTCAACTGTAACAAGAAAAGATCTTCATTTTCTGAAAAAAAAAAGATTAGCCATATCGAGAAATCAAAGCTACAGAAGAGACTCGGGATTCCAATTTTATTGATTGTCCCAGTTTTCCTTATATGCGTCATCCCATACTAATGGTTTAAGGATTAACCGAATGCTCGCAGGAACGGGCGAATGGCTAATGCTTGCAAAGTCGTGCGACGGCATGAATTAAAGAACGCTCGAGAGCAAACACCATTATTTGATTACTATCAAGTCTACAAAATTCAATATTTTCTACCTTTCGCGAATTATGTTTTCCGGTAAAAATGTTGAAGCCTCGGGAAATGTTATTACTCGGCTCTGTAAAATGCAAAGGGAGAAGACTGAGGAACAGCATTTTCGTTGTAGCGCGAGACGGTAAAAACATAAAAATGCATGTCTTTATCCCGACTACTATTCACGTGGATACGACAATGACTATCGTCTTCGTTGAACTCTGATCCTTTCTCTCTCGAGGCGAGTTTTTATTTGTATTTTTTAACGAAATGCTTTAGCAAAAATGTTATCTTGATAAGAAGTAAAATGCATCGAAATGTGTATTAGTTTTCGAGACAGTCAAATTAAATAGAAATACGAAAAAAGATTCAGTCCTTAGTAGTTGCTGTTCTTTTGTTGATATTCACTAAATTCGAATTCCTAATATCAGTAACTAAATATTTTAAAAACTGAATTTTATAAAAGTTTTATATTTTACAAGTAACGTAATTAAACATTTACTTGAAATACGATTTAATTTTTATGCATGACAGGGAAAAGGGGTGTAAACTGCAATATCGCTGTAAAAAGAAATTAATTAGCGTCATAAAAATTTATATATACTGACCCTCTAAATTTAAAACGAAAGAATAAATGTCAACTGAATTAAATTTCACCTTTTAATTATTCCACCTGAAGTACGCCAGCTCTTTCGTTCCATTTTTTATTTATTTCATCGGCTTATATACCTATTCGATGCTTCTCATTTACGAAGTTTATCTCGATATTATAGAAAAAAAGATCTTCGTTTAAATTAAAACTATTCTCCCAGTTAAATCCTCTTATTCGAACTTTTAATTAGTTGAATTACGAAGTCGGAAATAGTCTTCTGGAACAGTATTTACGTGCAACTTAAATTCGCTCTTGAAGTTGAAACGTAACAGTGTACGAGTACGCAACTGGTTTCGGGTTAATAATACTATTGTTTAAATAACTCATTACGGCAAAACTTCAGCTCCTAGAATAATTATGCAGCTAAATTATTCAAGTTATTTGAGTCAAAGCAAAATTTTGTACAAAAAGTCCGTAATTCAAATAATCTCTTTTAACTCGTAGCTTTCAAAGAATCCAATCGTTTACGCTCAATTAAGACTCTAATTAAATTAGGCTAAATAAACCTTAAAATCGAAATCTCAGCTGGGCCCAAAAAAGGCGTCGAACGATGCTGTAAACCAAGTCGTTACAGATCTTGAAACAATCGATAAGATAAAGTCAACGTTCCGAAGGTTTTCGAAGTACAATTATTCTCGCCTTTATCTCTGCGTCTCTCGGCTTTATCACTCACATCTCTAAACTGAGATTAGAGCAGTGAAATAGAAATAACGTCCTTTAGTCGGTCGATAAAATCTTTATTAGGTTATTACTCGTCATTAAAGAGTTCATTACACCTGTTGTACTCCAACCAAAGTTTAGAGCTTATAAAAGCAGGTGATAAAGTTGTAGAGTTCGAATGATAGTGTCGGATAATATTGGGTTTACATAGCTTAAATAACTTTTCTTCGAGTTCTTTGAGTGTAAGAATTATTAATTCCAAAGTTTTATCTCCACAAAAATTCCTTTTGACTTGGTGACAGAAATTACTTACGAAAAGATTTAATAAATTCTCAACTTTTCTCATTTGCTGCAGTCAAGTACGAATTTAAAGCTCTTGCAAACTAAAAAATTTTAATTAGGAGTACAGTACTTGATTTGAAAAAGTTACTATTTTCCTTTCCCTCTGTCGTTTTCTGCAAAAAATTCATTGGATTTTATCGGGAGTTCGACGACCTTAAAGAAGGTTCTGTAACAGCATCGTAGAGGACAACGCCCGAATTGTCTTTGCTCGGTTAGGTATCAAATGGGGCTTTCGCAAATTTAATTGTTTCAGAAAAATTCGAGAAACACGTTATTACAGCCCGGTAAACGAACCGTTATTTTTCGCTCAATCGAAGCAAGAAAATTATTATTGGATACACGTGCATTGCGACGCGTATCCAATAATAACTTTCTTTCGGAAGGATTTTTCAAAACTTTTTAGTTCGAAAAGAATAAAATTCTTTTTCGAGCTGAAAAAAAAAAATTGCCTCCCGCTGATCGCGGAATAAATTCGCTGCTTTCAAGTCGGCCAAATTTTCCGCCATTTCGCTGACAAATGTTATAACTGTCTGGTGGTGTAAGGGTGGCTGACAAAGTTACTTCCGGCTGGAGGATTTTTCTTTATATATACCGCGAGCTTTATACATTGAGCGCACGTTTTAAAATAATATTTCGACGGAGTTATGTACCAATCCGTGGAGAGTTTTTTTTTAAATATAAAAACTATCCTAAATACTTCGTTATGCTAACTGAAGCTTTTATTTAGCTTCGTCGCAAAAATTTTTAACGAGCATTCAGTTGGATTTGTTTTATCGAAAAAGCTTGAACTTCGTTCTAGAAACTACAAAAGATTTTAATCCTCCAATCGCAGGAGATAAAAATCAGTTTTAAAACTTGTTCGTCAAATCTATCGTTATCTTAGCAACGAAGGAGTACTTGAGTATAAACTTGCAGAACTCCAGTAACGGTCCCGCAACTTTTAGGTGCGCAAGGCGTAAAGTCAAAAACAACATGCAAATACGATTCGAGTGTCACGGATTAATGATTTTTTAAATCCGACGCGACATGCCCGCTACCCTGCAAAAAGAACTGACGTATTTCCATTCGAATATTCATAGGATTTTTTCCGACTCCGAACGCGTTTCCTTTGATTCCTATATTTCTCTGTCCCTTTTCCATCGCCTTTATTCTATTTACAGATTAAACGGAAATACAAATAACCATTTCGCAGTTTCTGTCGACACAAGAGAAAGGTCCCTTTATTAAAAAAAAAAAAAAAAAAAATCCATCGTCCCCTTGCCCGCTTCTCGACGATTTCCCTCATCTTCAGTCTCTTCCGTAACCTACGACACTCACCGTAGATAAAACCCAAGGCGCAGCACCGCAAAAGCTCAGACACTCGACTTTCGAGCCGTAAAACAAACGAACAATAATACTCGTAACGCTAACCGCAGCGTTTCCCATCACCCCTCGAAACCAGTCCTCCTCTCCCGCCGCCAGAGCAAACCGACGCCGGGCAATCTCCGACTCCACTCGAAAGCAGCTCGAGTCGGCAGGTTTCTCGGACCCTCGCTCGTAAACCGCGTCGCCCGTAACCGACGTCGCCGCGGGGCGCGGAGAGCGGCTCCGATTTTTCGCGCGGCCCCCAGAGGTCAAGCGATCCGAGGCTACGGGAAGGACGGGAGAGCGGAGAGGCGAGTTGTGTCCTCGTTGTCCGCTCGCGCGAGGACTGCGGCGAACGGGGAGGGAGAACCGTCACGCGCCGCGTTCTGAATGTTTATTAATTTGCGGATTTGATTGCTTGAGAGAGAGAGAGAGAGAGAGAGATTGGGGTTCATTTACATTTTCGGAGGCTTTTGATTACTGGGATTGTGATGGTTTGCTGGTGGATGATGTACGGGGAGCCTTTAGTTCGAGCGTTTAATGAATGAGTTTGGTTTGTTTTGAAATAGATTTTAATTTAGATTAAAACACGTCTGTAATATTTATCTTCCGCGAACGATACTGATTTTTCTGATTTTTTTTATATCTCAAAGATAAAACTAACTCCTAATCGTTTCCATCAAAACTGCTAACAATCGGATTTCTCCAAGTACATAACCATAACGATCTCGTTTCGAAAACTGCACACCCACCCGTATAATTCAAAGCGCACCGTTATTTCCCAGCGAAACTCCCTCGGCATCGACCGCTCCTTAAAGTCCGTCGCCCCCTCGACATAATTACTCCATAAAGCGTAAGAATGCCGCTCTAAAAATTTACGGTCCGGAAAAAGCGCGCGCCGATCGCCGAGAAGGAGAGAAGCGCCGGCGGTGCAGTCCGACGGTAAGAAGAGGACACGGCGGAGCGCAAAGCAAAACAAGTCGCGGCGACCGTCACGTAGACACAATGAAATTAACCTCGAGAGCCGTGCGCCCGGTTTTATCGAATTTTCGTGGGGGGGGGGGCGCCGAATAACTTTTTAACGAAATTCCCGCGGAGGAGAACTCGTCGCGGCATCGAGAGTCGACAATCACAAGTCGTCCCCGGCTTTGCAGGATGTATACCTCGCGAAATTATTGGAAAAACTTCTCCCGACGACGCGCGGCTGCAACG
Source organism: Ormyrus pomaceus (assembly GCA_900474385.1). Lineage (NCBI taxonomy): Eukaryota > Metazoa > Arthropoda > Insecta > Hymenoptera > Ormyridae > Ormyrus > Ormyrus pomaceus. The sequence continues at coordinate 6,420 of UCOM01004110.1, forward strand.
TATCGCTTATTTTTCCACTGCCCCGCCGCCGCGGGCGTTTGTTTATGCTCGACGTCGTCGTCGTCGCCGCGTGGTTTTTACTCTCGGTTTCGTATATACGATCGAAGACCGAGGTTCTTTCGAGGATTTCGCTCGGAGGTACATAAATATTGGAGCATGTTGCCGGGTAATTAAATCCTTCCTTTTCAGAGCGTATTTAATTTACATAGCTTGACGTTTTCCATTTCGCGGCGGCGTAATTGAAGATGCTTCGATAGCTGTTTCCATATAGGTTTTTTTTTTCTCCAGGTCACTGGAATATAATGGGCTCGAAGGGACGTTTCTTTATTTTCACGTCGACGCAATTGGAGGGATTTAGTTTATATCGAAAATTGGTGTTAAAGGTTCATTTCTGGAGTTATTCCATTACGATTAATGTTAATTCTTTTTTTAGAAAGAATTATTAGGGTTATTGATATAAAGTGCGAATTTTTATGAAATTAATTATTTTACTTAAATAATAATTTATATAAAACTTAGGTGAATTATAATACATTAAGCATCTTCTAATAAATGCATTTAATTGTATTTTTCTCTCATTACATAAATCACCATCCGCTTCCTCGTCCCGAAAACTCTTCCGTCGAACAAAGTTCGTCAAAAAAAGTCGAAAAAAGCGACATAACCGCGCATATCCTACCTCCTCGTTTCCTTTATGCAGATGTATTGCATAAAAATGCGCCCTGGAAAACAAGCGCGTAACCCCCCTCGTGCAACCAGCGATGATCCTTCAGACGCACCACTCGGTTATAAAAAAAAAAAAAAAAACAGACGCTCACCCCGCTTTTATTTTTTTGTTCCAGGAGGATGGCGACTACAACAGCCCGACCATTCAGGAGAAAATACTTCAGCAGCAGGCGCACGACTGCAAAAATGGCTCGAGCGACGGCGACGGTACGTATGAGCTTTCATTAGCCGACACTCGCGCGCGGGTTTTGTTTTCCGGCGATGCAATTATCCGGGGGGTCGTCTCTTTTTTCAAAGAGCTGCTGCGTCCGACCCGCACCGACGGATTGGAGAATCGTCGGGTTTTTGGAAGGCGTGGAATAAAATGATTTTTTTTTTTCCATTCGCATTGAAATATTTTACAAATAAGGAATATGTTAGAGGCAGTAAAATGGATTGAGGGGTATCGGATATCTGATCGCGGCTAGAAATATTTTATTGTCAGGTTATTATGTAAAAAAAATTTAAGTATGCGCAGTTTTAATGGATTTATGACTGAAAATTCTCGGATTTGTCAATTTCAACCTGAAAATTCTAAATAATAATTCTAATTCTAATTCTAATTTTAATTCTAATTCTATTCTAATTCTAATTCTTCAACAAAATTGAAGGGAACTTTTATTTAGAATGACTTTTGCATAAAAATCAAACGAAAAATTGCCAATCTAAAATTGTAGTACAAAAACACTAAAATCCATTAAAATTCGTATCTCCAGTTGAAAATTAAATAAAGGTCATTCGCTTATCCGTGCCGACGATCGCTTTCTCCCTTCCATTTCACTCTTTTTAATCCGACGCAACTAGAGCGACATTTATAGCCCTGAACCGCGCCGTAATTACTTCTCGGCCGTTTTCTCGCGAGTTTTTTTTTTATATCCGTTGACAGGTCGGTCGGTTTAACTGGGCTTACCTTCATAAACCGAAATCATCGAGATTTGCGGAAACTTTGTAAGGGATTCCATCCTTTGATTGATTTCAATCGTTATTTAGCGCGTGATGCAACTGTAATAATAGGAGTTTTTTTTAAATTTTGCAATGGCTATGAAGATTATAGTGTTAGGTGAAATTGCAATGGAGGTTCTAATTACTGAAGTTTGTAAAGTTTTCTTGTTGTAATTAGTGTCAACGGGGCAAAGATTAAGTCTTCGAAAGTTTAGTCCTTCTTTTCTTATTATTTGCAAAAAATTTGAACCTTATTCAAGGGCAATTAACGTAAAGTTAAAAAAAAAGAAAGTTTTTGTAATGCATCTTGAAAATTTCTTTATTATACTTCCACAGTTATTAAGCTGAGAGCTGAACGTCGTTAAGTAATATCGTTCCATACCACCTAATTTATCGCACTTTTCTGTTTAATAAATTACTTTTTCATTTATTAAAAAGGCTGTTTTCTGTAAAAAAAATTGTTTACTCTGTTAGGACTTCTAATATTCTGATATTCCAAGACTTGACAACACCCTTTTCCGAAGTCATGAAAAAATGTTTAAAAAAATTCACATTGCGCACATAAACAACCTAAACTTTTTAATGACGCATCCAGAAAAATTGTGCTTCCGTCAATAAAACCAATTTAGATAAAAAAAGAGAATTCCCTGAAATAAAAACATATCGAGCGAAAATTCAAACTTCGAACAAAGGGGCTCGAATCGTATTGCGAAAAAGTGCGCAGCGCAACGAGCAAAATCGAAACACCTACGGTGAATTGATACAAAGACTATATACGAATAAAAAATGCCGGGGTATTCTCTTCCATTTGGAATTTCATGGAAGGTCCGTATTGTTGCTGCTGTATTATTGTTACGCGATTCGAGGAACTGTTGAAACTGAAATTAATCCTCTCGACAGGGGAGAAGGCTCCATTCTTTAACAGCAAAAGTCCGTTTGATTAAAGATGGTAGTATTTAATTAATGAATTAGTTCATTTTCAAGTTTCTATCTTATTATCTAAGTCGTATTTTTCTTTTATTCATTTGCATTTTTGTAATTGTTTTGCTTTTGTAATGCTTTTGATTTAATAAATGTAAGTAGGGAATTATGATGAACGGTTACAATCGTAACAAAACTGCCTTGGCTGACTAAACTCAACGCCTTACTACTTACACTTTCATCCGTACTGATGATTCTTTTAGCACCGGACTTAAAATCTTAATCTTATCAAAACTAAGATTAGAAAGAAAAAAGCGTACCAAGACAAATCCTTATCTTTACTTTGCATCTACATATAATTAATTCTATTTTCCTTTAAATTCATTTTTGCCTCAACGAAATTATTTCTTCAATACTGACGTTGTCTTAAATATTTAACAGCACCGATCGCAGTTTAAAAACGCGACTTTTCAAATCACTCTCCTCCCTCGAAAAAAGTAAAAAGGCGACCCGAGGCCAATTGCATTCCAAGCATAAATTCTACAGCGATATTTCCAATCCCCCCCCTCCGCATAACGCGACAGCGAGGTGCGTATACCTCCGATGCTTCTTCCACGGCTCCTCCGTCCGTATATCGCCGCAGCGAGAGACGCCTCTCGAACGTCTCTCGAGCCCGAGAGGAGAAATCCGGATATACACGTCCGCTTTTAAAGCGTCGTGCATAAAAGCGACCCGCATGACTTTACGGGCGATTAAGCCGAGAGAGAGGAGGCGCGAGACGTTTATCGGCTCGTATTTCGCGCGACGCGATAAAAAGGTTATTAACGCCAGGCGGAGAAGGCGCCGGCTGTTGCTGGGTGCCGATTTTTTTTTATTTTTTTTTTTTTTTATTTGTCAGAGGTGGCATCTCGGGCGTTTTAGTTTCCGTGTGCAATCGGTATAATAATTGAATTATTTTACTGTGGCTATAGGCGATAGATAACGCGGAGATTCGATGGGGTAAAAATTTATTCTATTTGGAGACTATTAGTGATTCGCTAAAAGATCACAAAAGATTTCAGAGCTATGATTGCAATGAGGAAGTAGGAGAGTTGGAGTACTTTAATTGTAGTACTGAATTTAATGAGGATTTAATAGGATATTTACTTTAAAGATTTATCGTCGATCGTATAACATACGTTAGCAAAATCGATTTACAGTATCCAAAAAGATTCAACTCAACAAGAATTATAATTCACTAATTTAACAATGTAGAAAGTCACAGTCACTTTCAAGTAAAACTATAAGACAGTATATAGGACTTCACTTTGAAACCGATGTTTCTCTCTGTCCGTAAATGGATTGAAAATAGTTTAGTTCGAAACTTCCTTTACGTTTTACGAGCTCAGTTAGATAATAGATTTTCCAGAAAGTTAATAGTCAATCTGCGCAAAGCTTCAAACCACTTACACGGCAAATACGTTTTAAAATCTCTTAAAAATTTAATTCCAATTAATTTACCGTTTTGATCGCGCCTTTTAAACGTTGATTAAACTGAAATGTGTTTTTCCATCCGATGTTTTACGAGCATAAAGTATAGGAACATATGATACCAGAAGCGGAAATGAAATGTTGTCGATCTCGCTGTCGAACTTGAAACTGTACGCTTTTTTCGTCAAAGAAACATTTTCCGTTTGCCGACTGATCGAGAGAACATCTGCTTTTCAAAAATAATAGCTAACATTTCGCAGTTTCAAAAAAAAAACTCTTTGCCGAGAATAATGTTGGTGCTCTTCAAAGCAATTTTCTCCATTGGCCCTTAAAAGAAAAATGAACAATTATAAACTATTTAATGTTCACAGGATTTTCAATTAAAACTAGTAGTATTAACACCTGCGAACAAACATACAACAACTACAAAACTATATAAATAGCTCGGGTCTCATCAAAAAGTTTGATCATTGGATGCAGGTGCGCAACTATTATCATGCGCAAGTATTATTATTATACGAAACGGGGTAGTTTGCATTCGCCCCGGGAGAGGCGTCAAATTGAGCGCGATGCCATTTAAAATTGCAGATTTGTTACCGACCATCAACGACCTGAGGGAATTTAGACTGATATTGTACTGCTTATCATAATAAACCTGCTTTGAATTTCTATTTGCTTACTTTACACGTTGCGGCTTTTAATCTATTCCATTTTCTGCCTTTATGCGAATAATTTTATTCGATCGAATTTAATTATTACTCTCACTGGAACCAGGTGGAGTAAATGATTTTAAAATGCGATTTAACTGAGAATTTATAACTTGTGGTTTTAAGTAATTAAACTTTTTTTCTTTTTCCAATATTTAGAAGCAATTTAAACCTCAAGTGTGATATAGTCGTCCCTAAAAGTGAATGCAAAAAAATAATAATTCAATTTAGATCTATATTCTTGATACATAACTAAAATCTATATATATATTTTTAATTTCTATGTGCTGTTTAAAAATCTCTGAGAATTTCAGTTTGACCTTTATTTAACTTTAAAAGCTATCTTTTCGATTCAAAACAGAAACTAATCTCCAAGAGATAAACGATAACACTTCAAGTCCCAATAAAATCAACTGAATTACGAAATCACGTGGCGCTTGCTAAAGTACTAAGATACTTATGCATTAAATTATCACCCCAGCTAAGAACCCATGACTTAATCATCCTCGAAATCCAAACGATCGTCGTTCAAATCATTAACCAGCTCCGTTCCACCCTCGGCTCGCAGCTCCAACAGACCTAACTAAAGCACCGTTTTTCTTTTCTCCCCGCAGGCTGGTGTCCGACGACGTGGGACGGCATCCTGTGCTGGACGTCGACGCCGCCCGGCGAGGCCGCCCAGTCCTGTCCGCATTACATAGCTGGATTCGATTTGCAGGTTCGTCTCGCGAGCGCGCGCTACTTTTCTTGCTCCCTTCGAGAAATTGCGCGATGATTTTGGAGATGAACCGCGGGGCCGCCGGAATTTTTCGACGAACTTTTCCGGAGAGATTGGAATGCAGTTTTCGAGGGGATTCACTGATTTATGGGGTTATTTGTTTGAATTGGTAAAATGATTGATAGAGTTTAATTAGTACTGGGAAATTATCGTTTGGATTTTGTATAATAACGGCGGCAATGATTTGTTGGATGAAAGTTTACTTAAGTTTTTGTTCTTTAGAGTATTTAGAAAGCTTTAACGGTATTGCGAACTTAACTTTACAAGAAACTTTTATTCAAAGCAGAATTTCAGTTTATTAACGCGAACATTCTAACGTTCAACAAGTATAGTTGGCTGTAATAATTTATTTTGTATTAGTTATTTATATATTTTAAATTAATATACGAAAATTCTTGTATAATTAAAAAATTTTGTAATTAAAAAGTTTATTTAACTCAATAATGGTTATAATCAAATTATTAATATTCAATTTATGTTTCAAACAACATCATGCATCAGCCATTTACGCGAGTACTTAAATTATGTGAAAAGCCCACCTGACCCGCTAAAAGCTGTGCACGCGTATTTTCCGTAACGAAACATCGTCAAAAAAAAGCAAAAATTCCCCCAAAAAAAAAAGAATACCGCGAAATCGCCCACCACTAATTAGCAAACAAGACTTGTCCGTCGTCGCGCACAAGTCGCTAATTAAACGCGGCGCAGTTCGCGAGATTAATCCCCGTCCGCGCGATTAAATCCTCAAATCTGCGCTAACGACGTATACTTGCCGTATTCTGCACGTTCTTCTTTCCGTCGCTGCTCCGCAGGCGAACGCGACGAAGCAGTGCATGCCGGGCGGCCAGTGGTTCTGGAGCTCCGAGACCAACAGCACCTGGACGAATTACACCCTCTGCTACAAGGAGCACGCCCTCGTCACCGTTCTCATGGACCTCGCCGGCCTGCAGAACGACAACGTCACCGCTATGGAGGTTCGTATAGATTGGAGAGAGAGAGCTTTGAGAGCTCGGGGATAATGGGGGCTTCTTCGAAATTCCGAGGCGAATTCGCGGGTAACGAGGCTGTTCGAGAGTTGAGGAAGTTTGTCGCGCAATGTCGAATGACTGCACTCTTGGATTATCCTACTCCTGTTCCAAGTCTCGAGTTGGTGTTTGTTATAATATTACAGCTGAATAAATTTTGAGAACTTGTATAAGCAGCGTTAAAGTCGGTATTATTCTTCAGTTTGAATTGACAATGAACAATAAATATATTAAATTTCACTCGTTTAATTAAGCTTTCACATAAATTAAAATAAAAATCTAAAAAAAAGTATTATAGTATAAGCTACAGTCGTATACGAGAGAGCTCTCGCGCTAAAAAGCCGCGAAATCTCTCTCCCACCCCTCTCTTCTTTTCAACCCCGAACAAAGCCTCTTCCTCGACCGCCTCGCAGCTCAAAATTCAACGATCCGAAGCAGCCCCCTCGACGACTCCAAAGTCCCCAAAACATCCTCCGCGAGAGAAAGCTCTTCCCACGCGACAATCCCCCATTATGTCCGTCGACAAAGCACAGCGGCGCCGTGTCCTCGACGCACTCCGCAGGTGGGTGTGGCGCGCGCGACCCATTCTCCCCGCGGAAAGTCGGGTGTACGCGGAGTTGTCCGCGGGATTGTCTTTGCCTGATTAGTGCCCACGGCTCCGCGGCGAGAATTAATGCATGCGCTGGCAGCTCGTTTCGCGCTCGAAGAATGCGCCCGCGGCGGGTTCAATTAATTCCGGAAGAAGTTGGCGGAGCGCGGCGGGCGATTAGCGAGCGGCATTGTTGCCGCTGCCGGATTGTTTTCCGTGGGAGGGGGCGGGATTGTAATTGCT